>CAJJDN010000120.1:0-65136 GCA_905182985.1 Paramecium sonneborni | reverse complement strand
GTTTGAAAACTCGCTTTTTTTTGTTGTATCAAGCAATTCAAGGCTATTGAATTTCATATGACCTTGTTTTTTTTTGTTATAAAAGAATTTTTTTTTTTAAATTGCTGAAAAAAAAAATATATCGAGATAAAGTAATAAAAAAAAAAAAAATTCTAAAGTCTTTGGAATTAGCTTGAAATCTTTTCAACCTATTTCGAAGAAAAAATTATAATTCCAACTTGTTTCACTTAAAAGTTGGATTGAAAAATTTTAATATTGCACATCTTAGGATAAATCTTATGGAAACAATCTTTAAAAATATCAAAGGCATTCTCCTTAATTAATAATTTGATTACATTACCTGAAATTTTTTTATATTAAGATGATAATTATAATACAATATACTATAAGATTCACTATCGATTTTTAATGACTCATTTAGAAGAATCTCAATTTAATTTTGATTCATAAAAAATATTTCTGAATTAAAATTAAAATTTTATACTATATAAATGTTATTTACTTAGAATATATTCTACAAATACAATTGCGTTATTTATGATAAACATTAAGTAAATTTGAATAAATTTAAAAAACATAACTTAAAAATATAAATTGCTTTTATATTAATTATTATAACAAAATTTTTCATTATTTATATTTATATTACACTCATAAAATCAGAGATTTATGTTATCAATAAGATTAATATCTTAGACCTTTAAGAATGATTTAATTAGATTTAATAATTTTTTTATTCTAATTTAATAATCGGTTTCTATCATATTTCTTCTTTATTAATACAAAGATAATATACTCTTATTATTTATTGTTCGTTATTAAAATTTAAATGTTTGCAAATAAAAATTGTTTTGAAGTTTATGAAACAATTCAAGAACTTAGAAAAGTTTTCTCTTAATTTAAAGAGTGCATTATAACTTAGCTTGGAAAACTGGAAAGTTAAATTGAAACAATTATTTTTGAACTATCTCAAAATAATGAGATTGATCAAATTGATGCTAATATAATTGAAAATGAGAACTCTTAATTAAATTATGATGAAATGCAATAATTAATTTAAGTTTGGAATAATGCATGTCCTAAATTCAATGATCCATTAGTAATAAGAATTTAAAAGACATTTAAACTATGGGAAAAATAAATTTAAGAACTTTTATATATTGATATTGAAAATATTCCAAGATATTCCAGTTCATAATATGTATTTGATACTAATGCGAAGTTTCAAAGTATTAAAATTTATGAAGAAATTATTATTGAATAAACTCAAACTTAAACTCATTATTGTTTTGCTCTTAGCAAATAAAGTTTGAATTAAATAGAAACTAGTTCTATATAATTTAAATTCCCAAAATTTATAGGAGACATTGGAGTTGGAATCTGTGATAAAAAAATCTTGAAATCAAAGGATTTTAGACCTTTATTAAGTTAAGTGAATCATGGAGCTTTTGTTTGCTTTTAAGATTCATGTAAAATAAGAAATAATAATAGATACAATAAATACAGAATAAGAAGAATTGAATTGGAAGCCTAAAGGTTTTAGATTCTTGGATTATGATATTATAGAAGTTACTTATGAACCCTCTCTTAAAAGAATCAGCTGGAAAAAAGTTTAAGTTATTATTTAATATAAAATTAGAAACCTATTGAAGGATTTTCAATGATCTTATAAAATGATAACAGAGAATTACATTTTTGCTGTATTGTTAAAACACAAGGAGCAAAGGTAGAAATAGTAAGAGAATGAACATTCTTAGTTATTTTTCTAAAATTAAATACATACATCAAACAATCTTGTCATCAGATATCTTATTTCACTTAAAATAATTATTAAATATACTTTGATCCTAAAGGTTCTAATTATAAATTCTCCTATTCTCTGAAATTTAAGGATTATTCCTAACCAATATCTAATATTTTCTTAATAGTAAAAACCAATTTAAGCCTTCTGAATGTCCTTTAAAAATTTATTTGAAAGCAGGATATGAGTAATAGGAATAAATTAGAAGTTTATTAATGTTTTATTATTATTGTTATTAGAATTCGTTATTTTCAGTATGAGTGTCTTGATGCTAAATTTGTTTAACTTTAAATTCTTAAGAAAATAGTTTTCACTTTTTATAAGGTAAATTTTTATCGTAAATTAATTAGTGTAATTTAAATTTTTTATATAGTTAACAATTATTTTATTTTTTATTATTTAATATTGAAAATAAGATTAATAAATTATTTAAGATTCATAAAAATGATCTTAAAAAATATTATTCATTATTATATATACTATTATAATAGTTCATGCATCTTATCCTTAGTTTTTTATTCATTACCAAATCCTTCTGAATGTACAATTTAGAATAATTTATTTTCTCCCTCTTTTTTTAATAGAAATACCCTTAATTTATACCAGAGTCCCTAAGTGATTAAAAAGCCAACATAACCATTATTTGTTTTTTCAATGCTACAATGACATAAGCTGGTTAGTAAATACTAACTCTATTTCATACGGGTAAGAAGTTCCTCTTTAAGTGATTGGTCCATAATATTAATAATTTATTTTTTGTTTTACATATTTCAATACCTATTTTTATTGTGATAGAATTTCAGATCATTAATAATAGTATCAATGATACCTAAAAGATATTATCAAGGAATCAAGAAAAAATAATCTTAAATCAAGGCAATGATTTGATATATTTAATAATCAACTATTTCAATTTTGTTGTATATCCTTTTTAATTTATTCTATTTTAGCCAAACCTTACTCCAATTCATCAAATGTGAATATTTCTGGTTCAGTAATACTCACTTTTTTAGGGATTACAAAACAATAATAAACTCTTAGTTTAAACCATAAACCCTCAGTAATCATAAAACCGACATAGCCAAAGTCCGTTTTTATTATATTAGAATAAACTAAACTGGTGAAAAAGTATTTATCCCTATCCATTTGTGTTTATAGCTAGCTTTGAGCAGACATTAACTTAAATTTGAATATTTATTTTTATTTATTTCTCATTTTGAGTTTAAACAATCATCTTATTCTGATAGAATTACAAATCTAATTTTTTTCTAATTTCTCTACTCCTTTTCAAATTTGTATTTTAATCAGTTTATTGGAGATAAATCAACTTGTATTTCATTAAACATAAGGTTCCCCGATGATGATTGCATAATTTCTTGATCATAATTTTATTATTAATTTAAAGTACTTTCTTTAAAATATAAATTTAGTTATTTGCCTATAAAATTGTGATATCTCCTATATTTTTTTAATAATTAAAACAAATTGATATACTAATTGCTCGAATAAAAATCTTGAAATATCAATATTAGCCAACCATAAATCAATAACTTCCTTTTATCTATTGTTTTTAAGCCTGCTTTGAATATCAATTATGGAACTGCATTCTTTAGAATAGGAAATGAGTAATTTTATTATAAGAATTCGTCGATTAGATTTATTTATTAAGAATTTATTGAATAAAATATATTGAAATTATTTATTTTTTGAGAACTGTAGTTAAAAATATAGGACAAAAAATGATCAGAGGAAAAATTTGAAAAGAAAATAGTAATCCTCTTAACATATTCGATTCAAGTTATCATATTGCAGCAACCTTATTAATGAGGATAATCATGTTCCTAAACAAGTATAAATAATTATAATATTGAAAAAATAGGAATTAGCAAAAATTAGCCTCGTTTTTTTAAAAAAAAAACTTATCAGAAATTATGATATTTAACTTATTATAAATGATTATTTTTTATCTTATCTATTTTATTTCAATTACTTTAATTCTTAATTACCATTTTAGCAAGTTTTCATTAACTTTAAGCCTTCTAGATATTGTTGATATTATAATCGTCCTTCAATATTAGAATTAAAAATTGAATTATAGAGACAAGATTTTGGTGTGTATCATCTATAAAATTCCAACCTATTTAATATTATTTTCTTCATATACATTTAGTCTTTCAAAAACTCCTTTGTTATCATAACTATTCAACCATCTTTATTTGATGTCTCCTTATGTGCTCTATAATTTATAACTGCAAATATTTGATCTCATTTGTGATTTCGACTTCATTTTCCATGAATCTCTTTGATTGACATTTTTTTATGATTAAATAAAAATATATATTTATTATGAATATTTGTAAGGTATTATTTGTCAAATTAATTGTATCAACAAATAGTGCAAACATCAAATGTTTTTTCATCAAAATATTCAAAATATATTGATTTCATTTATTTTAACAATAGATTTGTAAACCTGGATAATAAAAATAATAAATATAAATCAATTATAATTTATCAAAAATTTTCATTACAGATTATATCAATAAAGGTTTAAATTTTTATTAAAAAGTAAAATAAAGAATGGCAGAAATAAGTTCCATTAAAATTTTAAGTAGCTGAAATAAATTATTTAGTATTTGAAAGACAGTTACTTGATTGTTGTAATTCTGATAAGCAATTTTGATCATTTTTATTGAATCATTATTGGCTTATTATTTTACAGTTTTAGCGATTGCATCATCATCATCATTAAGTTTAATTATACATAATACTTCAGATAAATTTTGAGATTTTCTTCATATCAGAAGGACTAGATAGATTATCAATACTTACGATTGAATCAAAAATTTGACTAATTAGAGATACCAGCATATTCCTCTAAGAAAACCTTCTAATTAAGAGAATATAAAAAATGTTTTATTAATTTAAATATTCCATATTGAATTAATCATCTTATATTTTTCTGTATTCTTATTGACTTAATTTATAAATATATCCATTTGTTTGAAATAAATGTAGTATCGTATCTCATTCTGAATCCACTAATATACTACTTCTGCAATTAGATTATTGAAAATCAGTATTTGGATCATAAATTGGTCTTTGATAATTCAAAAAAACGCTACAAGCAACAAAAGTTATTTTCTCTGTAAACTCTTTGTCTATTAGGGCTTACAAAAACTTTAAATAAATCTTCAGGTTGATTGATTTGTCTTTTGATCTAATTACTATTCAATACCTCTTATTTTATATATAATATTCAGTTTTTTTTCTTCTTTTGACTATTTGCGTTATACAACTTTATTTTAATTAATTTAATTAATTATTTCTGTGATTTCATGGTTTGATTGCACTTCTCTCTATCCATATTATAAAGATTTTACCAATAATAATTTTTATTTTGAATCATCTATTTATTCTCTACATAAATTTTAGAAATTTAGGATTTTGTATTTCTTGTGCAAATAATTATTTCACTTGTTTAATATTCTTCACTATTCTAATAATTATATCAAAAACAGACACTAGTCTATGGATTTATTTTTTTGAAAAATCCTATTAAGTTATATTTATTAAGTTATTTTTTCAAGTTTATAATCAAAAAATTTGTTCATTTTTTTAATATTAATTTTATTAGGGTTAGTAAATGTAGATTAGATGTACTTAAGCTGATCATCAAAATCAGTAAATAATAGGGGTTTGTATTGAGAGCAACTGCCAACATTAGAGGCCTTATCGTCATGATTGTTTACCTAATCATGTTTAACATATTAACAAGTCAATATCTTTGAACCGCTTAAATGAATGGATAAAACGACCAATTGTCATAATTACCGATATATAAAAGAATGCTTAAGAGTGTAAATCAGTCCTTGATAGTCTTATAAATAGATTTACTCCTTACTTAAACATTAACATAGAATAATTAGGAATCTCAGAGATTGACAATATTATTAAGGGTTTATGTAAAATTGAAGTTTGTGAATAGTAATTCTTTAACTAACTCAAATAATCAATTTAATAAGTTTCATAAATTGTAGATGAAATATTAAAAAACACCAAGAGTTAAACAGATTAGAAGTAAAAATTTAATAAAGAAGCTCAATAAACTTAAATTATGAAACCATTAATTTAAGAATAAAACGACCAGGTAAACATCTTAAAACCAAATCTAAAGCCATTTACCTTTGAACTCATTAAATAAAATACAAGTAAGTAAAATTAATGGTATTATGCAATTACTTTTAATAAAGATTGCTCAATTGTGGCAGCTGGATGTGAAGAAAATATTAAAGTATATCAACATAAAGAAGGGAAACTGAATCAAATATAAGTATTAAGTGAGCATACAAAAGGTGTAATTACTTTGAATTTTATGAGGAATACAAATGATTTTATTTCTGGGAGTGATGATTCATTGATTATAATATGGTAGGCGAATGGAAATAATGAATGGAATTGCTAATAAAAATTGAATGGGCATTCAAATTATATATATTGTTTATAAGTGAGCAATAATGATGATCTAATCATATCTGGAAGTGGTGATAAAACTATTAAATTTTGGATTAAATAGAGTTAATGGTTGTGTTAATAAACCATAACTGATCATACTGATTCTGTATATTCATTAAGTCTAAATGATCAATAAAATAAAGTGATTTCTTGTTCATAAGATCATTAAATATTAGTAATAGAATACTCATTATTGGATAAGAAGTGGAGTGTTATATAAAAGATAAAAATAGATTAATTTGGATATAGATTATGTTTTATAAATGATAGCTAATTTACATTCTAACCTAGATGTAGAGAAAAAATGTATATATATGAGATTGAGAGTAATACAAAATAGTATAGGAAGACTAAGGAAATTACTGTTAAGTGTGGATCAAACGATGATTATTTGTTATTTCCATAATAATACTTAAAATCAAAATGCCTCTTGGTGAATAAGAATGGCACAAATGTTAATTTAATGAGGAAGAAAGAAAATGGTGACTTTATTATTGAATAATCGATTGAATTTGATAATTAACTTATTTTTGGATAATTAAGTTAAGACGGAGAGTACATAATCACTTGGGATTATGTTTCAAAGGAAATACAAATAAGAAAGTGTTAGGAGAAATGAAAAAAAATGAAATATTATTAAAAATATAAAGAGAATATTTATTTTATTTTAATATTGTTGAAGAGAAGAAAAGTTTGAGAAATGGAGAAAATATTCATGTGACAAAAAATTGATTTTTGAAGTAAGAAATTTATAAATTTAGGAAAACAAATTAATTAAGAATATTTTTTTCTAAGTATTTGTAGCTATTCCATCTGTTCAAAATAATCTAATATTCATTGTTTATTGAAAAAAGGGATTTCTTTTCTTATTAGAAAAGTAAGATAAAATTTGAATTGCATAGGTTTTATAATTTTTATTTAAAAGTATGATTTCTACAGCTAAAGAAATCTAAAACGCTTTAAGTATTAAAAAGGTATTATTAATATATGTTGCAACAATATCATTTACTTAATAACTATCTAAAGTTTACAATTTCATTTCTTTAATGTATTTTTAAACATCATTAAAAAAAATATGATGATTATTTCAATATGAAAAAGTGACAAAAAGTAATTTTTTAAAAAGATATATCTAGATGCTAGCTTTTCTAGTAAAAATAATATTATTTGCAATTTCTTTGGTATGTAATAAATTGAATAAAATTATTAAAAGTATAAATCTAAAGTATTTAACTTGAAAATTATATACTTGTTTCTATTGTAATCAATTAATCAAATACTATCAGTTTGAATTATATTTGATAGACGAATAAACTGGAAATCCCCACATTTAATAGAATCTAACTTTTTGCTAGAGGTATAGAATAATAAATATCAGTATAAAACAATCAAATTATAAATAAACATTAAAATGAATTCATCTTATATAAAGAATGAATCAATCAATTATGTATGTAAATCAATCATTCAGAAATTTTTTATTCAAGGTTTTCATGATTTAAATTAGATAAAATATTTTACAAATATGATCAATATAATTTTAAATTTATATTTCTAACAATGATATTCTGCCATAGCAGATCTTGCAATTTAATTTGATCATCAAAATTAAAGGGATCATATAAGGAGTTATATCATCAATATAAAAAGTGAATAGAAAAATTAATATTAAATATCATGTTTGAATAATATTTAAAAATATAAAATCTGTATTGGTTGAAACAAAACAAAGGTTTTCTAAATTAGGGCTTATCAAGAACTTGGAAAAGCAAAGTGAAGAAAAATGCCTTTTTTTGAATCCTTTGATTGAATTGATACCAATGTCAGTTTTTTTAAAAATTTTCTGTATTGAAGCCAAACAAAGATATAAAGCCAAAATTAAGTTTATCTTACCCATCTTTCTAAAAATTCTCCATAGAAATAAATTCAGATTTGATCCCAAATGATCTAGATTGCTTCAAGTATAATAATATTATCCTCATCATAGTATTGAACCAATTAAAAGCCATAATTAGATGGTTTTGGTATCATTTATCCTTTTTTATTGATGGAAATACTTTAGCTTCATCTTCTGTAGAGGACTTGATGTGAGTCTATCCATTTAGAAAGGAGAATAAATTTTTAAATTAAAAGGACATAATGGAATTGCCAATTAATATGCTTCTCTCCTAATGGCATTAAATTAACATCTTACTGTATTGAAAATCTTTTCTTTTTAGGGGATGTTAAGACTAGAGAATCATATTGAATAGATATACTATTATTTCAATCTAATTTAGATTATTATTGTCTCTGATATTACTACTATAGCAGCTTGTAATTAAAAAAGGTGATGAATGTTAAAAAATGATTATATTTTAACCCTCACATAATAATTATTTAAATATTCTTATTAAATTTCAAACTCCTTTAAAACAATATTTTTTGAATTCTTGAAAATCGTAGTATCGATGTTAATTGTATTTAGTTTCGTATAATTTTAATTTTAAACATTATTAGCTTAAAATTAGTTTAAGCATATAATTAAGGAATGATTTTGTATTTTATACAACGCAATCTAATTTTCATATTATCAAAAACATCAAAAATTATATAATGAATTCTCTTTTCATTTTTATTCATTTTATTAAATGTAGGCAGTTATTCGATTTTTTTGCAGCAAAATCAACTAAGTTTTTGAAATATTTAAGAACATTAAGTGACAAAAATGTTCAGATAGAGAACTGAAAGAACATAAAATTAATGAATACTATATTATATCATGGTTTCAAGGTCACGGTGTTTCATTTTAATTTTTTAGAGATAATTTAGAATAAAAGATTAATTATGATAAGTGAGTCAATGCTTGAAATCTTATATTTACAGAATTTTTAATATGCAGGTATCTGAGTAGAGTTTTGAATAGATTAATTATGAGCAATTTCCAATAATACAAGTATTTGGATTGTAGTTTATTTCATTCACATTATTTATCATTGAGCATTTTTCCATTAACTACAAAATTGATTTCAAATTTGAAAATTTTACAATCTTCAGCAATCTTAATTTTAATTTTAGTCTTAAGATGAATCTTTGTATAATATGACATGAAAGAAAAGAGGATATGTAAATAACTAATTATAGGATAATTTCCTTTATTGGTGAAAGATTTTCTATTTTTAGGATCAATACATGAAAAACACAATAAATAAGGCTTATAGAAAAAATGATAATGCGCCCTTTATTTTTAAGAGAAAAATAAAATAGATGATTGTGAAAGAAAGGGATAAAAAACAACTATAATATAGCAACAGAAGAACAGGTTAGAAAAAAATCAAAGTATAAAAATTACATATTAATTATATTTTGATCAGGTAATTTTAGATTAATTCAAAAATACTTAATAAAATCCATCAGACTATTGACCAATAAAAATATCGGGAGAGTTACCAATAGTATACAGACTTTATTTTCTTTAATCAGAGAAGGAGAGAAACTTATATGGGGATGAAAATAGTGGAAATATCTATGTATGGGAACTAGCACAAATGATAGAAAATATCTCTAAAGGTATAATGATAGTTTAATTCAGAATACCAAAATATCGGATCTAGAATATCAAACGAGAATAGAACATACAAGATGTACTAATAAAAAAGAATATTATAAAATAATAAAGCATACTACTAAGATCGGAAAATAGAAGGCAAAGATATATTAAATAATTTCTATTTATAGAGAGAGATGACAGAAAAGTATAATATGAAAATAAACATAAATAAATGTGCATATTGATATAAAGAAGAAGCAGAGAATTAGAGATGACTGGATGTCAGAAAACAGAAACATATAAATACTTAGGGGTATGGTTAAATATGAGAGGTACAATAATAAAACATTAAACGAAGACACATGCTTACTAACAAAAATAGTTTGGAGCACAAAAAGGATTAAACATAGAAATAATGGAAAAGATATTAGATCGATTTTGTACTATGGAGGGTTAGCTTGTTACCTTTAAGAACAATGGATAATAATGCTACAGAGAAAATTTGATGAAATATACACAAAAAGTGTTAAGAGATTAAGAGAAGAAAGCCTTCGGATTTAAAGATCTAGAAATGATGAATGGGTGATAGTTAGAGCATAAACAAATCTAACAAAAAAGTATGATGAGGGCAGCCTATTAAGATATAAACATTCCTGGAAATCAAGAATTTATAAAAAGGGAAGGATAATACAAAAATCCTAAGGATATAAAATTGATAAGATAACCTACTAAAGCAGAAGAAAATGATCAAAAAATTGAATGATAAAATGTAAGAATATGATAAAAAGCACAAAGATATCTTAAATCACCAAGGTAAAAATCAATACATGAGAACAGAGAGAAATAGAATAGAAAAGATCCTAAATTACTGTTATTTCCATTAATGAAAATATACAAATTTTAAGTGCAGAATTCAGAGCAGCGAATTCCCTAATAATAAACATCTGGTAGATCATATGAAGGAAATATATATAGAAGAGGAATGAATGAGGACTCTAGATAAAATAACGATTTTATTATGGCAGATAACAATTTTGAAAAATAATATGCCGCAAATATGAGTGATTAAATAAATAAAAGAAATAATAAATAGATGAATTTAAGAGAGGGAAAAAAAAAAAGACTTGGCTAGAAACAACTGAATTTGATTTCTACACATTAAATATTAATTAATTGTTCATAAAGACTTTCTATATGGATAAATACTTAATATTAGTAAAGTTTGTTTGAAAGATACTTAGAATTTAATTTTGTTGTCCTTACTTCAGACATTGAAATGTGTAAAATTATTATCTTTAAAAAATAATAGTTGGATTCTATTAATATAATTTTAAATAGTCCTTTGTTTCTAATGTTTTTGAGTGTTGCTGGTTTTGCTGAATTATTAATTTAAGCAAGAATTGGTGTACTGAAATTAAAGTATTAATCTTGATAGCTGAATCAATTTAATTTGGAACTTAATTATAAATTTACATTATGCTGTAAAAGTAAATATAATAATACTTTAATGAAATATTTATTAATAATAGGTTTACTTGTTCTGATAGCAAGTGGATAATAATATAGTGTGAAAAAATGTTAATGTAAGGACCTAAAGGTTGAAATCGATTGTAAAGCCCATACGTTGAGTAGATGTACTTGGTAAGGAACTGCATGTGTCGATTATTAAGCACCAATAGATGAAGGTGATACAAGTGCAAAATCTCTTTATTGTTCTACTTTTGTAGAGGCTGATTGTGCCAAGACAAAAGGATGTGCATGGGTGGAAAAGGCTTGTACTCATTTTACAGGGTGTACTGCTTTCAAATTAGGTACTTTTGATGCTTGTTAAGCAATTTCAACTGATTGCATAACTGATGGTGTTCATTGTGTTCTAATAGATTTTTGTAATACTTATTTCACAGAAACATCATGTTTATAATCACCAAAAGATAGATATTTATGTTATTGGGATGGAAAGAATTGTTTAAATGCAGATAAATGTGAATACTTACCAAAAACTTATCTATCTGATAAAGAATGCAGAGAAGCTATTTAAACATGTACAGTTAATAGTACAGGTTAAGGATGTATCAAAAGTGCCTCTACCTGCAACTAATAGGTATCAAAAGACTAATGCATTTATGATTTGAATTTAGTTAAAATATGTTTTTGGAATTATGAATGGGCAACAGATGAATATTTATGTAGAGATTACACTTGTGATGAAGCACCATAATCATACACAACATATTAATAATGTAATGATTTTGGAAAATAAAACAAATTATTAAAATTGGATTGCACAACTAAAAAAGGAGGGGGATGTCAAAACACAAATAAATGTGAGGATAATAAAATAAAAAGTGCATGTGAATATGATTCTACTGGAGCTAAATGTATTTGGCACGATACTAGGAAATGTATTTTGTTAAATTGTGAAGCTGCTCCAACAAGTTTAGACACAAATGAAAAATGTTAAGATTTTGTAAAACAATTTACAGAATTAAAATGTATAACAAAGAGTGGTGGTGGATGTGTTAATAATGGTAATTGTAATGCTGCAAATATCTAGAGTGCATGCAAAATCAATACTTCTGGTAAGACATGTTTTTGGGATGACACAGTTAAACCCAATTTATGTAAAGAATTAACTTGTGATAACTTACCAAAAATATATAAAAAAATTAAAGAATGTTTTGATCAGCTACCTGAATGTACTTTAGCATAAAGTGGAGCAGGTTGTATTGCAAAGACTTGTAATAATGCCCCAACCGATACTTCAGATTGTGAGGCTTATTTACCAGGCAATAATTGTGTTCCAAAAAAAGATGGGGGATGTTAACCATTAGGTGATTGTTCAACAATTTTATAATCTAATTGTGATACTAAAAAAAATAAATTAGGAGGATCATGTTTTTGGGATGGATCAGCATGTAAAGAATTGATTTGTGCTAATTTAATTGGATCTAATTATCCTGATCATACTGCATGCTATGCTAAATTATCTACTTGTACTGTAAAAACAGGTGGTAATGGTTGTGAAGATTGGAAATGTGAAAACTCATTTAAAAAAGAAAACTGTATAAATGATAATTGTAAATGGAAAGGAGGTATATGTTTCAAAAAAGAATGTTCATTGGCTTCAAAAACATATCATACACATTAATAATGTAATAAATATTTGAACTCTTGTACTTCATAATTAGAAAAAAATCCAGCAGGTGGATGTGCTTTGATTCCTTTAATATGTGAAGGTATTTTTAATGAAGAAGCTTGTAAATTAAAAAAAATAGTGGATGCAAATAGTAAATTCGTCTATATAAAATGTGGTTGGGATGGAACTAAATGTATAGATTAAGGTTGTACAACATTAAGTAAAACTTTGAACACAACAGATGAGTGTAATTCAGCAGGAATAGCTTTAAATGTAAATATTAAGAATTGTGTAGCAAATAACCCTAATAGATAAAATGAAATTTTAGGATGCATTCCACTTCCATCTTAATGTAAAGATAGAAAGACATAAGATAATTGTGTTAGAAAATATGGAGGGACAGGACCTGATTGTGTTTGGGTGCCTCAAGATGCTTCTGGAACTTGTTAATTTAAAGCATGTACAACAGCACATCTTGATGGTTCAACAAGTGAAGTTACAATTATTAACAATTCTAATTGTAAAAATTATATAATAAATTGCACAACAAAGGATGGTGAAGAAGTATGTGTTTCTAGTTGTATTGCAAATAATGATAATACTTAATGTATGAATAAACCAACTTAATGCAGTGCTATTACTAATTCAGGTAATTGTGAAGATGATACTAAAGTTAATGGACATTGTGTATGGAATGATAGTTGTAAAGATAAAACTTGTGCTAATTTACCATCCTCATATGATACTCATGATTAATGCTATAGTGCAACTAAAATTGATAAAACATGTACAGTTAATGATAATGCAACTGGATGTATTCCATTGAAGATTAATTGTGTTGATTATAAAGATAAAGAAAAGTAATGTGTTGTCACATCTAATGGTAAGAAGTGTTTCTTTTCAAAAACTTGTAGAGATCTAACTTGTGCTGATATTGATAAAACAAGTTCATTTTATACACATTTAGAATGTAATACTAGATTAGATACATGCACTGTAGTTTAAGCAGTTGGTTCCTAATGTACAAGTAAATTTACAAAATGTTCAGATTATGCTATTGAAAGTAATTGTCACAAAAGAGCAGATGAAACAGAGTGCTTATGGGATGGTGCTAGCTGTTAATAAAAATCAGAATTTAATTGCACTCTTTTTAAATTAAACGATTATACTGGCGATAATTGTAAATACATATATGCATAATGTAAACCAAATAGTGATGATACTGGTTGTATGAAGAGAACTTGTGCAGATTACGAAGCTATTGATTATAATGTAACTGATGATATAGAATGCTCTTAATTTGATACTACTCTTAATTGCACAAACACAACAGCAACAAACTTACCTTGCTAATCAAGATAAGATTATTGTAGCGATTATGAAGATGAAGAAACATGTACAGTAGCTAAAGAAGGAAAATGTAGATGGTATGCAACTCTTAAATGCTATTTGGCAACAGCTCCTTGTAGTAAATTTACGGGTGTAGATTATGCAACATGTGAAGCATTAAGACCTTTCTGTAAATTAGTCAGTGGAACAACTTGTACAGCAAAAGCATGTAATGATATACTTGTTGCAAATGCAACCGCCCGAACAGATGATGAATGTAAAGAATTTGATTCTTCTTGCAGATCTACAAGATCTGATACTGACGGTTAACCTGCTTGTTATGAAGTAAAGAACACTTGTGTTGAGTATGGAAGTACAGAATCTTTTTGTAAAGTAAAAGCATCAGGTAAAAAGTGTTTTTGGGATCAAAGTGGTACTCCAAAATGTAGAGATGTTGCTAATAGTACATGTAACTTAATTACATCAATATTCGATATTATAAGAGAATTATGCTAAGATTATGATACATCTTGTACTGCTAATAGATCAGGAACTGGTTGCGTCTAAATATAAAGTAGTTGCACTAGTTATACAAACTTAGAAAATTGTGTTGAAAACACAAAAGGTTTATGTGTTTAAAATCAATTAGCAAATAGTGGAGCTATTTGTAAGGATCCAGATACTAATACTACATGTAATCTAATATATCTTGATGCAGGTAGGTATACAGATGCTAAATGTAACAGCTTGAATGTATTGTGTACTGCCAAAGATGATTCAACAGCATGTATTGATAGAACATGTGATAATGCAGCTGATAAAACTTCATTTGCAAAATGTAATGAATGGTTGAAAACTTGTACTTGGAATGGAAAAACTGATGGTACTCAAGCTTGTGTTACTATAAAAGATATATGTAGTGATTAAACAACAGAGGCTACATGTTTCCAAGCTAAAGAAGGTGAATGTGCAGTTGTGAGTGGAAAATGTAAATTACTAGATTGTTTAGATAAAACTGGGTAAAATATTACACATTATAATTGCTTGGAATATTCTAGTAAATGCGCATTATCAAATCCTGGAGGATGTTAAGGATTTTCAGCTAATTGTAGCGATTATAAATTGGAAACATAATGTTATAAGAGCAGAGGTAATGAATGTTTCTGGAATGCTAAAACTAAAAAATGTGTTGATTTCACTTGTAATAAAATTGAATAATCTGCTAGTTATAGTAGTCATAACTAATGTTTTAGTTTAACAAATTAAAATTTAAAAACAATAAATTGCACAGTCAGAAGTAATTCTGATAATACTGCTGCTGGTCAAGGATGTATGGCTTTGACTAGTTGTGAATAATATAAAATATAAGATTAATGTGTTTAAGATTCATCGAGCAAGCCATGTTAGTGGGTGAAGGAATCAGAAACAAAATCCATATGTGTTAATAGAACTTGTAGTACTGCTGACGATTCCTATTAGACTCACACTAGTTGTCTATAGTATTACAAACCTGATTACAAAGTTGATAGTCCAAAATATTCCTGTACAGTTAAAGCTGTTAAAGCAGAGAATCCTTCATATGATCCTATTGTTGGAGGTGGTTGTATTCCATTAGCAGCATGTAATACTTATGTGAGTGAAGAAAATTGTAAAATAAATGACTAATAGGGTGAATGTGGATGGAATGGATAAGAGTGTGCAGATAAATCATGTTTTACTGCTCATCCGGATCTAATCGTTGATCATATTGGATGTTAAGCTTATTTTAATTAAAAATGTACAGTTGCTTAAACACTTAAAGGATGTATCGATATTCCTGATACATGTGAAGAATTAAAAAAAGAAGAATAATGTCATATCAATAAGACTGGTGATAAATGTTATTGGGATGCTGATAATAAAGTATGCATTACTCCAACTTGCGATAATGCACCTCAGTCGTTTATTGATGGTAGCAAATGTGATGAATATTATAAAATTTGTACTCAAGATACCACAGCTCCTTGTAAGGTTTAGGTATGTGAAGATTTCTTACTCATAACAGATGATGCTTGTAAAGAGAAATTAAAAGAATGTACAACTGATGGTAAATGTTTACAAACATGCACAACTGATGGTACTAAATGTGTTCCTCGAAAACTATGTAATTAAGCATTACATAGAAATGGATGTGTGACTGATTCATTAAACAAAAAGTGTTAATGGGTTTCAGAGAAGAATTAATGTGAATAAATGGATTGCTCGACTGCTCCTGCAGCAGAATACACTACTGATGATTAATGTTATAACTATTACATTCCTGGAGAATGCATGTTAAAACCTGGTGGAGGTTGTACTAATAGAACAATTTGTACTTAAATAAAAACCGAAAGTGCTTGTTAAAGTAATAACGGTGACAGCTAGAAGGTTAAATGTAGTTGGGACAATGGATCATGTAGATACTAAAATTGTACTGATTTTAATGGTAAAAGTCATACTGAATGCCAAATATAATTTAATAGAGGGGAATGTACTGTTGGAACTGAAGGTAAATGTGCTGCAATGTAAGATTGTGAAAAAACAACAATCTAAGCTGCTTGTGTTAAAGGTCTAAATGGACCATGCTTATGGATTAGCGGAACATGTTATCCTTATACTAGATGTGAAAGTGGTAAATGGTAAAATGATAAAGATTGTAAAGCGATTTCACCTAAATGCACTACTAATGGAATTAATTGTGTTTCTATCACATCTTGTGAATTAACTAATACAATTGGAGGATGCAAAACAGGATATGATGGAGAATGCATCTTAATTAAAACAGCTACAGGAGAAAAAGCATGTAAAATGAAAGTTAATGGTTGCGTTGATGCTGCATTCACAACATGGAAAGAATGTTATGAAGATGTTAGTGAAAGATGCTCAACTGATGGAGTAACATGTATTGAATTGTAAGAATGCAAAGATTACAAAGTCGAAGATGCTTGTATTAATAGTAGATCTAAAACACCAGCCTCAAGGACTTTGACAGGTAAATGTCATTGGGATCCAGCTACTAAAACTTGTCATGATGAATTATGTGCTGAATTGGTAAGTAACACAACAACTAATAGTGATTGCTTTTTATAAATAAGTCAATGTACATCAAACGGTGTCAAATGTCTAGATAGAACATCTTGTGATAAATATGAAGTTAATGATGTTGCTTGTAATGCTTCATTTGATACTAATAATAATCCGTGTTTTTTTGAAGCTGCATCAGCCACAAATGGTAATGCTGCTAGATGTAGAGTCAAGACTTGTGCTGATCTCAAAGTTACAGAATGTACTTTAGGATTTGCAGGAGCATTATCCTGTGTATCTGATGGAACTGTATGTGTTCTTACAGGAACATGTTCTACATACAAAACTAAAACTTCATGTAATGCAGGTGGTACTGATGGAGTTTGTGTATTTACTCCCTCTGATACTGGTTCATGTGCTAAAATGACTTCTTGTGCATAAGCTAATAATGATTAAGATGCTTGCAAAAACGCAAGTATAGCTAGAAAATGTTCATGGACTGATCCAGTTACTGCTACTGCTTCAATACCAGCATCTCCATCCAAATGCTCATAGCATACTTGTGCTACGTATTAAGCAGAACAAAAGAAATGTGAAATTTTCAACAACTTTGATGAAAGTTTGTAGGCAATCTGTCAAATGAATGCAGGTAAATGCTCTGAAGTTGATCCAAAGACTTTGACTGCTGAAACCTGTTTCTCTATTTCTGGTTACACTTTTACATGGAATACTGGAACTGTTGGATGTTAAGCTTGTTCAACAGTTACACCTCAATCAAATAACAACACAGCAACTAATCCAAATACTAATAATAATGGTACCAACACTGTTGATTCTGGATACATTCTTGGATTTGCTGCTGTTATCATTTATACCATGTTCTGATTTTGATTCATAAATTTATATAGGAAAAATTATTTAGTAAATTTCAAAAACTTATTTTTTAATATTATACTTATTTTTATTAATTTAGAACCAAAAAACAATCATTACTAATTTAAAAATTAACTTTATTTATAGTTAATTTTTTTAAACCACTTAACTCTCTGAATAGCTTAAAATAAAATAAATAAATACTGTATATTTATATCAACTTCTAATCTATTCAACAATGATTAAAAATATCTTATTATAAAAATTAAATAAAACCATTTTTTGACTTTGAGCTCATAAAAGAAAATGAAAAGCAAACTAATTGTAATAAATCATAATTTAAATCCTTAACAGTATGCAGAATAATTTATAGTTCTTTGATGATTATATAATCACTTTTAGAATTAAATTAAATAGAAGTAATAGTAATTTTATTTTATATAGATTATAATATGAAATATATATTGTGTTTTTTAAACTACTTATTAATATGTAATTTTAATTTTTGAATATTGAGCTTGAACTTTCCTGATTATTTTTGAATTTTCTTATCAATTTTCGATTTTATAAATCACTTTAATAGATTTGATAAACTTCAAGAGCCCATTCTACAATTAATAAATTTTAAAAAATCTCATAATCATCTTCACCTTCGCTTTTATATAATTTTTTTAGAAGGATAATTAATAATCTCGTTAGAATAATACTCAATAATTAGTAATTTAATTGAATTAAATTTATGACAATATGGATACATTAGATCAAAGTATTTGGATAAATCTTTAGAATTAATCAAAAGATACATATTTAAAAACGCTTTAATTAATATAGACTAAATAGAGACGTGGTTTTTAGAAAAAATATTAAAATTGCATGGTCAATGGAATCTAAGTTAAATTCTAGAATATGCACTAATTAATGCTTTCATCAAAAATAAGAAAATTCCGCCAGAAAAGAGCATAAGTTAACTAATAGAAATTATAAGTTTTTTATTTGAAGGAAAAACAGAGGTATTATATAGAGAAACAGTGAATCTTTAGAACTACTTACATAAATATTAAAAATAGATCCATAAGAGCAATCGTAATTATTAAGTGTAATCAAACTTATTCTATAATTGTTATTTAAAGGTGATTAATTAAATTCAAATATCTAATAATCTGAAAGTTAAATTGAAGTATTACAAGAAGTAAAATAATAAAGGTGCATAAACCTTGTAAACTTTTTCAAATATACAAATCATAAAATAACAACAAAGAATGTTTTATTATATCCAATAAAATGGTTAGGGTCTACTTTTGAAAACTCTAAATAACCATTTGCCAAATTTTCTGAATTTCCTAAAATATTTATGGAAAATTGTACTCCAAAAGATTTTAGGTAAATTTTGAGTATATTGTGTTATTTAAATAATTAAGAGATTAACATAAAATCAGATTTATCAAAAAAAAAAGTTAGCTTTTATCAAGAATCTTTTATAACTTGGTTTTAACTAAATTATGATGATGATTTATTAGTTATGTTATAATTTATTAAAGATAAGGCTTTTGATATTTCATAATTTCCAGTCCCTTTACAAATAATTATTTAAGCTTTAATTGAATTATTTTATGATGGTGAAATTAATACAGGTTTATAATAAACCCTTTTGAAATAATTTATATTTGAAACTAAAAAGAATGAATCTTTAAAATAAGTAATTGAAGCCTATATATAGTATCAAGGAGATATCTCAGATGAACAATTTAAATTAAAAACTATAATTTACTTTCTATTTATCCAGAAATATAAAAGTTAGTTGAAATGATAGTATTAAACTGAAAAAATTGATTATTTAAAAATTTTGCTTCTTTAAATTTAATAACAACGTTTTGATAATAAATAATTAGAAGGATTAAAACTTGAAAATATTCCATTTGAATAATTAAATGAAATTGCTTAATTGGAACTTATTTTTGGAGAAAAATAGAAAAATTAATTTATAAATTTTGATCAAATGTTCCTACTAAATTTTTGCCTTTAAACAAAAATAATCCAATTAGATTACACAAAAATTTTTTTTGCTTTAGGAAAATATCTTAGTTAAATGATATTTAAATAAGTTTATAATCACCTTAATAATTAAAAAGGTAAAAATGGCTTCATTAGCAAATCCAGATACAATGAGAATTATTTAATATATGAGTTCAGTTATGTTAAATTAAATGATAATCAAGAGTTAAAATAGGAAGATATGTTTTAGATTTTTAGATGAAAATTGTAAAAGATAATATAAACATAGGATGTTATCAAACATTCTAAAAAAACTAAATTTCTAGAGTATTTCTATTAGGTATTATCATTCTTTTATAATGATAAATGTGCTTATAAAATTACTTCTTAATTATAATATTTATTTAAATAGAGATCTCATAATTAATAAAAATATTAAGTTATCTAAATTATAAGTAAAAATATCATTAGATAAGAAAGGAGGCAAATATTATTTAAATATCTAGTATTAGATTTCATAAGGATATTAGAACTAAATTCTATTCATGATTTATTAGAGAAAACTAAGCTTAATTCTTAAATTGAGGAAAATAATTAAGAAGAGAAGATATTATAAAATATTTATAGAGTATTGTTTAATTGGTTCATAATCTTTCGAATAGTAGAGTAAGCAAGGCTATAGCAAAATTCAAAATCCCAAACTTAAATGATCAGTTTCAGTTGCTCTAATAAAACAAAAATTATAATATTAATATGAAGAAGATTTAACTACCATTCAGAAAAATGTGGAATAAAAGTTGAGAATGAAACTTAAAATGCTTAATTTAGCCTAATGAAAAGTCTTTGGGTATAAAAAATAAGGTAGTAGAAGATATACAAAAGAAAAGAGAAGAAAACTATAAGTTCACTCTTAAATCACATCCCTAAGAAATTAGCCGAATTCTATTCATTCATTGAGTTAGATAAAGATCGAAAGTTTATTTAAATCAATTAGTCAGACATTTTAGATTTTCATTATGAAAAAGAAAGAAAAATCAATAAATTACAGAAGGAGGTAGTAATTAGAACAGAACTTCAGTATCTTTAAGTAAAGAGATAAAAAATATATTGGGGAAGATGGGGAAACAATATATAAGAGCTTGATTATCAAGCTTAGGACATAGAGAAATGAGCAGGGTAGGTACCAAAAGCCTCGACTAATGAATTTTTGCTATTAGAATCATAATTAACCGATAGGGAAAAAGTTATACATATTTATATGGAAAAATAATTGTGTTTTTTGTATGCTAAAACTGTTAGGTAATTAAAGGAATAAGGAAAAAAGAATTTATTTAAAAAGTAAATTTGTTCTAATCTTCTTAAATGAATAAGTAAAAAGATTTTAATAGTAATCATAAGAAAATCAAGGAAGATTCTAATATTTCTAACAATCATTTTTTCATTATATTGAATTATTTACTATTTAATAAACTAATAAAATTAAGATTTATTAATGAGAAATAGAAAGACTTAGAATATCCATCAATACTTTAAAAAGAATGAAACTGTAAATCCTAAATTTAATACAATCTTTACAATATCTGATTGTTATTTATATTATTTATTGTAAATTATTTTTTTAATTATAGATTATTTTTTTATTATCAATATAGAAGGAAACTATCCAATGATTTCTGCGATAGAGAATGTACAGTTTGACTATTTGATAGCTAATGAATCTATTACTAGTTAACTTACTTTGAATGGAATCAAAGAAATTAAAAACCATACTTAATATTTTTTTCTTGGATGAATTTTTTTTAAATTGTTATAGAATTTAATAAAGAAAAATGAAATAAAAAAGATTTTATTTCATGCCCTTTCGCAAATATTTTCATATATTGCCTGAATTCGCTTGAGCAATATTAATCCAGTTTTTTCGTAGAGATGTAAAACTGAAGCTATCACTTGATGGAGTTAGGGGGAATATGAGTAGAGGTTTGTATCCTGATCTTTATGGTACGCAGCACTTTTGGAAGGTATGAGTTATAGAACAAGAAAGAGTTTTACCTGTCCTCCAAAGTCAGGAGAAATATAATTATATCTTATATGAATATTAAAAGATTTACTTATTTATATTTTATAAGAATGTTACTTTATGGTTTTATAGTTGGGTTACTATTCAACCCTTATGACGTTACTCTTTTTTGCATTTTCAAAAGTAAAAATTTATCGGGAATTAATGTATCATTCAGCATTAAGATAGATAGATAGTTAATTCATAATAAAAGGATTTATAAATATAGAGGGTAAAAATAATTAGCAGAATCAAAAAAGGCTAGAGAAGCTCTTATATTATGATGAATTATAAACTTTTTTTATATTAAATCGTTTGAAGTTTTAAATCTCTACACTTAGAATAAAATATGTATAAATCAAAGTAATTTATGAACTCTGAATTCAAAAATTTTAAACATTTGTTTTAAGATTCTAAAGAAATTACAGTTCTTAAAAGATGCCAATTTAGCCTTTAATAAAATTTAATCTTAATTTAATATGAAAAATCTTGAAAAATTTGGAAGAAAAAATTAATCAAATAGTGATTTTATAAACCTTTATCTAGTACATCATCCTTTGAAATACCATATTTTTTTTTCTTTTAATTCTTGATTTACTGCGGAATCAGTTATGCTTAAGAAATCAACTTAATATCTTAAGCTGAATCTATTTGAGGTGTATTTTCACGAATAAAATGCAAATCTTTTGGTTCAGCTGCTTCATCTTTAATATTAATAGCAAACATATCTACTGATTACATCTAATGTTAATAAAATTGTAAATAACCCTTTGGCAATTCCAACTCATTTTTGAATTTTATATTCAAATGTTAAAATAGCATAGTTAAATTTGAATTTTTATTTCTATTAGCTTTAATCCTATATACCTTAACATATTTTAAAATATCAAAATCTTATTTATACAGTTTGTATCTACACTTTAATTAATATAAAATTCTAAAGATAATCATAGAACTTATAATTTAACCATAAGATTCAGATTAGACAACAATGATGTAACCCATAGAAGATTTAATAAACTTGTTAAGAATAAATAATTGTTTTTTATTTTTGGAAAAATAAATAAAGTATAAATATGAAGTGATAATAGATTAAATTACTTGTTAAGATTTATTTAAGCAGAGGACTTAATTCCATCCAAATTTTAATGAATCTAAACCCTAATAAATATTCAAGATGGATTTTTTAGATCAAATGTACAAATAGAAATTGTTAAAGAATTGGCAGAAATCTAATAAAATTATTATCTAAAAAGTTATCTCTGCTGTTGAGTTAACTTTATAATTTAATCTTACCTTCCAAAAGTATGATCTCTAAATATTGATATATAGAATTAAATTGTTTGGAATGATTATAATATAGACTGAAAAATGAAGAATTATATTTTATTGTAAAATTGTATATGAAATTCTTTAATTATTATTTTAGGATTAATTTTAAAATTGAGGATATAAAATAATAATATAAATTTAACTTAGAAAAAAATAGGCTAGATAATCTTACAAATACTATATATATTATAAATATATATTATAAATTAATTTATTACTTGTATATTATTATATTTATTTTACATTTGAGAATTAATCCTTTCCATTTAAATTAACCTGTCTTTATCATTTTAAAAATTTTAACTTCTTTGATTTGTATTCCAAATTTTTATTATTATATATTTAACTAAATGCTAATAATTATCTATTTTGTAATAATTTGCCAATCCAAAAAAGTGATCATATATTTAAATTCAATTATTTTCTAAAGATTGCTAAATAATAATATAATATTTTTATATCAGCGCTTAATTTCCAAATTTTACTATTAGAAATAAAATGTTTTCTAAAATAAAGTTATATGACTTGAACGGCTATGGATCTTTTGATTTAATAAATTAAATAATATAGAAAAAAATGCCTAAGATCAGGTATAAAATGGAAAAATTTTTAAATCATCTATCTGTAAAGTAGAAATTCATTCCTTAATGGATAAAAAATTTATAAAAGAAAAGAAGGCTTAAAAATTCTCAAAAAGTCAATATAATATAAATAAATTTAAAACTTAAGATAATAATTATTTTATATTTGATTTAGTTTTCATTGATGAGAATATCATGATGGAAAAGAGAAAATTTTAATTATGTGGACTAATCCAAAAATCATTTTTCCTTAATTTCATTTAGTACAAAAATGAAAGAATTTTAGCTGATAACAATTAATTTTCAAAAACTATAAAATTTTTGTTGAAAATTTTCTAAAATAATAGAATTAACAATAAATAATAATAATATCTAATATTTCTTCATAAAGAAAAATAATTTAATGAACAAGAATGTCATTTATTTATTTTTGCTTTACTGCTCCTTAATACTTAATGTAAAATGCCTTTAACAATCTATTTATGAGGAATTTAATAATAAATAGATATCGTTAAGTAATACTTTATGGAATTGTGAGGACCCATCAATTAAACCAACAAAAACATTTTCATGTAGCAAGGGAGTGGATTTAATGCCCCTAGAGAAAGTGGATTAAGTTTGCCATAATATTTAGAATACTATAAATACAAAACTACCTCATTTTGAAATTTAGTTATACATAGATGTGTAAGGTAATAATTCTATAGATGACTATGAATGCATAAGTATTCAAGTAACCGATTAATTAGACAGACTATAGATATGTTTAAATTCAAAATATAACTCCACTTTTGGAAGTTCACTTTATTGTCTTCAAGATGAAGTTTGGAAATATTAGCTACGTTAAACATAAATTATTTAAACAACACATTCCTCTGAAAATATCTAAATATAAATATCAGCTAATTGCGATTAAGATTTTTCTGATGAATCATATTCGTTTAGAAATATCTAATTATTTGTAATTAGATGTTACAAAACCTGTAAAACTTGTTCAGGGGAAAGAAAGGATTAATGCAAAAGTTGTTATGATAATATAGTTATGAATGGTAATACATGTAAATCTTGTAAAGATTAACGGGACAAATAATTTCTTTAAATTCCTGGTGGTTGTAGAGACAATTGTAAATAAAATTATAGTTTTGATGAAGAGTTCGTTTGCTAGGAAGATATATGTAAGATTTATATCTAATCTTTAGATGTTTAAAAATCTTGCTAAGAAAGTTGTTAATTGTGTACAAATACATAATATTGTTTATAATGTTAAGAATAAAAATATCTCCATTCTGGTTAGTGTATAACTTAATGCCCAGATTACACAAAGATAGAAGGAAAGAATTGTTTGAATAGCATAGATATATTGAAAAAATAAAATATAAAGATTTTAGAATAAGTCAAAGAATTTTACGATCTATCAACAACTAATAGTAAGATCAAGTAGTTGTTTACATTTATATCAAAAATTGGAGAAAGTCATTTCTTAAAAGGAGGTGAAATATATTTCAGCTACTTATCAAATAAAAGAATATTTGGAGGACCATTTATATGGAACAATGCTAAATTTCGATTTAATTACTAATGGACATAATAAATCAAATATTTTATAATATTTTTTGAAATCATTCTGGGTGACACTGAATTAAATTCAAACAAATTAAATTATTAAATAAATTATGAATCACAATAAACTATAACTTTACATTAATAAATGCATATAAATCGATCCAGACATCGAAGATTAAAATTGGCCTAGCGATTATAAATATAATAAATACAATGTGGATGTCTCTTTTTCATATAAATAATAAACTAGTCTATTAACTACTATAGACTTAGAATGTTTGGGGTTAAATCAATTTAGCTTTTGCGCAATTTAGAATTTTAACATAGTTGGATTTTCTGAATGTATCCAAGGATACAAATTTGATTAATTTAATTACGAAAGAAAATCAACCCCTGCATCCCAATTTGCGGAGATAAATTAAAAGTTGAAGATGAAGAATGTGATGATGGAAATGAAGATCCATTTGATGGATGTTTTAATTGTAGATATCATTGTGAAGAATTTTGTATTAATTGTGTTAAAGGTTAGTGTTTATAATAAATTCAATAGTAAGAATAAATAGTAAATAAATTGGAAATGAATATTAATTATGAATAGAGTTATGATTTGGATATGGCTTAGTTTTCTTGTATTTTTTAATGTAGTTTTTGCATTAATAATTAATGTATGTAATATAATTATGGATATTATTTAAATCCATATACAAACTTATGTTTGACTATATGTGGAGATTTTATTTAATAATCTTATGAATAATGTGATGATTATATGATTGGCATATTTATGATTAATTATAATATCAATGATTATGATGGTTGCTCAAACTGCTAATTGATTTAATATGAAAAATGCGATCAAGATCCTGAAATAATTAAACATCATTGCTAAGTTTGTTTCTAAGGAAAATGTTTAAAATGCAACGATGGTTTATTATTAGATGGGGATGTTTGTATTTCAGTGTGTGGAGATGGTTTAATTAATGTATAGGAGGAAGAATGCGATACTGAATATGAAGGATGTGAGAAATGTAAAATAATGAATGGTTATATTTGTGGAAAACTGCCTTTTTCAACTTGCAGCACTTGCGATAAAGAGTGTAAAAAGTGCACAAATTTAGATGGAATCAATTTAATATGCTTATCATGTATAGATGGTTATTATGCAGTAGAAGATAAATGCCTCAAATGCGATTAGAATTGTATTAATTGTAATTTATAATCAAATTTGTGTACATCATGCTTCAGAGAGGATTGTGATTTTTGTGAATCTACTCCTGGTTTATTTGCTGATATAAAGATTAAAAAATGCAATTCTATTTGTGGTGATGGAATTTAAGTTCAATTTTATGAATAATGCGATGATCATAACTTGAAGAATGGTGATGGTTGTGATTCATAATGCAATTTAGAATATTTAGATGATGAATTTAATAAATTTAAAGATTGTCAATTCAAAGGAAATAATACTTATGATTTAACAATTAAATAATCATCTGATTTAAATCTTTTATGCAATACCTAATGTTAATATAGATAACATAGATATTCAATATTACAACTATAATTGTACCTAAATTAATCAATTAACTTATAGATTATCATTTGAATTTACAAAGTCAGTCTATAAATTCAACATAATTCATGTTAAATTAAATTATATTCGTGCAAATCAAATTTATAGATAAATTTTAAGTTAAGATAAAATTAATGAATATTATATACCACCAAATGAGAATACTTATTTAGATTAGAATCAAATCTCTTAAAAGTATTATATTCAAAGTGTTTAAGAATCATTTAGTTTCTTCTTTTTGATAATGATTCCTATATCTATTCTATTAAACCTATTTAATTGCTTATGGGCAGTTTTAGAAATACTAAGTTGGATCAATAATTTTTATTTCCTTAATGTAAATTATCCTTTTAATGTGGAAATATTCTTTTTAAAAAGTGATTGGTCATCTTTTGTAAGCCTTCCAACTTATTAGGGATTAAATTAGCCAGATTCTAATTATTATTTTGAAGCTCCAAAGAGATTTAAAGAAAAAGGAATAGACCCTTTATTTTTCAATAACATACAAACTCCATTTATGTTCATAGCCTTCTCTTTGCTTCTCTATTCAATAAATTATATTTGTTATTAGTTTTTTTATTTTCTTAATGATGTATTTAAGTAAAAGATTATTATAAAAGTTAAGCAATTTAGTATTTTTAATATTTAGATAATCTAAAAAGTTAAAAAACAACCAAATAAAGAAAATCATAAAGTATAAATTAAATCAAATTTTTATTTACAATTTATAACTTAGACTTTTAAATAACATTCCACTCATTTGATAAATTAATTTAAATAAACAATCTAATTGTGTTTATTAGATATTAAAATCAAAAATTTTAATTCAATCAAAATTTATTTTATTTTTAAAAAGAAATCTTTAAATTTTCATATGAATTCATATTGTACATTAGCGATTCAGCTTTAATTATCATTTTCAAATGGATCTTCAAATATAATAGTAGGTTTTAATTCATTTTTTGCTATAATAACGATTGGAGTCATTATATTTTAATTATATCGGCAATATTAAGTATTGAATATTCATAAACTTAAAGCCTAAAGTAAGCACTTTGAAGATCTATATGGAGTTTATTATGAAGATATTGATACTGAAAAATAATATGGTTATTATTATTTATACTTTGGATAAATAAGTAAGATTTTATACATCTATTTTATGGTAAATTACTATTATACTCCTCTTCTTTAAGTTAGTTTATGTTATTTATCTAGCTCTTTGCGCTTTTTACTTTTATTTTATGATAATCCATATAATTCTAAAAAGTAATTTATTATAGAATTAATATCCAATTTTTGTTTAAGCTCAATTATTTTAATTATTTTATTTATTTTCTATGAATGACCAAATAACTATAAAATTTATAGAATAAAACAAAGTTATTTTAGGTTGGTTGATAATATCTTTAGTCATTTTTGCAATTTTTGTTGAATTTTGTATTTTGGTTGCTGGAATTTTAATGTACTTATTTTCAATTTTCAAAATGATTTAGAATTTGATTAAGAAAGTTTTCAATAATAACAGAGATAGTATACAATAGCATTAATAAAAATAATAATTACAAATTACTAAAAAAATTAAAAACAAAATTAGAAGTGTTTGAATATGAGGAAAATGCAGAATCAAATAATTATAATATTTGATATTAATTATTCATATTTAAAATTTTATTCAATAATCTAAATTCACTATTATTCTTAATTTCGTTATAGTTTAATACAAAAAAAATTAATTGCATACAAAGCGAATAAAATTTAGAAATATTGGCAAATTATTTTAAAAAGTCTTACAACTTAAGAAAAACAAACAGTTTCTTGTATAGAAAAAAGAGTTATTAGTTTAAATTCCAAATTACTTCCTTTTATTTTGAAATGCTTAATCAAAATGAAAAACTAATCTATTCTGAAGCTTTTAGTTATTATTTGTTTAACTTTGAACATTTTATGATTGCTTTAAACTAAGATACATTTGATGAGCAATCAGTTAGGCTAAAAAGATTTTACTGTCGAAAGTAATTATCAATATGCATAGATCAAATATTGAATAGATGATATAAATAAGGAAAGTTTCATATTAATATGAATTAAATGAAGCCATTAAAAAATGATAAATATGATATTGATGAAATACGATAAGAAAAAGAAAAATAAATTATTCGGGCAATTTTAGGTTGGCAACCATCAAAAATTCATTCTACTTCTCCCTTAATTCAGAAGGATTATTACATAAAATTACCGAAGACAAAAAAATTATCTATATGTAGCAAGGAAGAATCTTAAAAATGTCGAATCTAATAAACCTAATTATTAAAAATAGTAAAAATATGAAGAATGATTAATATTCTGTAATCAATTACAATTTAGAAATGCTAGAAAATTTGAGTGATATGGAAAGTTTGATTGAGAACAGTTAAAATATGGTGCTTGGAAGGGTTATTGATATGGATAGTCTACAAAATTGAGTGGAATATATAATAAAGGATAAAAAATAAGATTATGAGTCGAACCTTGGGAAAACTATTGGAGGTAATTTAATATATTTATCGTCAATCAGCGGTTGTAAAGTAAAGTTTTAAGGATATTATAAATAAAATGGTAGAAGGGTTGAAAAATGTTAGTATATAAATGATGTTAATACTAAATTATTTATTTGTAGTGGTGATGGTTATTTTAATATATTATCCGTGCTATTTGTTTGCATAAAGCTTCTCTATAATATTAAATATTTTCAGTGCAATACTCATTAAATAGAATCGAATAAGGGCATTATTTATTAATATAAAGAAAATTAAGTAGCAATGTTTAATATTAATATAAACAGACAAGAATAAAAAATAATACATTTTCAGAAAGTCATAAAAAACTTTTATTGGCAATTTAATGAAATTTTTTATTGTAATATGTTGAAAGTTATAAAAAGTATTATATATATAATTAATTGTTAAATATACAATTAAAACAAATAAGTTTTATGATCTTATAAAGCATGTGTTAATCATAATTTCAAAAGAAGCAATAAAAGAAAAAGTATAAAATAATGAAAGATATGTTGTAATAATCTCTTCAATCAGAAAAATTGTAATTAACTCTTTTGAAAGAAAAAATTGCTTCAAGTATTTATTTTAGGAAGAGTTAAAAAGAAATATAAATTGAAATGCATCTAAAAGAGAAATTCAAGAGTAATACATTAATATAGCTGATAAAAATGTGGGTGGAAAAAAAAAAAGTGATTAAATTAAGTAATAAAAACTCATAAAACAAAGTTTTATGTGAAAATTATTAAGAATAATTAAGATTTTCAATTATAAAATAAATGTTAGGTGCTGGTGGATATATAAATAAAGCATAACATGATTTATATTAGAAAAATGGTAAATTTGATTTATTAATAACTATAGAATATACATTATTGAACATAAATCAATTTTAAGAATAATTATAATACCATAATCATGCATTTAAAAAAAATGATGAAGATTACAAAGAGATTTTTAATAAAGGTAATATTTAAGGGTAATGATATCTAGCAATTATATTAAATAAGATGAATCGATTTGATGAAGCATTATAATATTATGATTATGCAATTTAAAAAAATCCTGACTATGCTGAATCATATAATAATAAAGGTAAATTTACCTAATATAAAATCTAGCAATTACATTAGAGAATTTAGATCGATTTGAGGAAGCATTATAAAATTATAATTATGCAATTTAAAAAAATCCTAACTATGCTGAAGCATATAATAATAAAGGTAAATTTACATGTTAAGTGCAATTTAGCAATAATATTAGAGAAATTAGATCGATTTAAGGAGGCTTTATAAAATTATGATTAAGCAATTTAAAAAAATCCTAACTATGCTGAAGCATATAATAATAAAGGTAAGTTTATTTGTTTAAGTAATTTAGCAATGATCTTAGAGAAGTTAGATCGACTTGAAGAAGCTTTATAAAATTATGATTACGCAATTTAACAGGATCCTGACTATGCAGAAGCATATAATAATAAAGGTAAGTTTACTTATTAAAATAATCTAGCAATTACATTAGAGAATTTAGATCGATTTGAGGAAGCATTATAAAATTATGATTATGCAATTAAAAGAAATCCTAACTATGCTGAAGCATATAATAATAAAGGTAAGTTTATTTGTTTAAGTAATTTAGCAATGATCTTAGAGAAGTTAGGTCGACTTGAAGAAGCTTTATAAAATTATGATTATGCAATTTAACAGGATCCTGACTATGCAGAAGCATATAATAATAAAGGTAAATTTACTTTTTAAAATAATTTAGCAATGATATTGGAGAATTTAAATCGATTTGAGGAAGCATTATAAAATTATGATTACGCAATTTAAAAAAGTCCAGAAAATGCTGACATATATAATAATAAAGGTTAGTTATTTTTTTTTTTAATTTAGCAATTATTTTAAATAAGTTGAATCGATTTGAAGAAGCATTAAAATATTATGATTATGCAATTAATTTAAATCCTGAAAATGCTGATATATATAATAATAAAGGTATTTTAGTTGATTACTAAATATAGCAAACACACTAGATAAGTTGAATCGATATTAAGAAGCATTATAATATTATAATTATTCTATTTAAAAAAATTCTGAATTTGATGATGCGTACATTAATAAAGGTTAAATTTATAAAATAATTATTATAGCAATAATATTAAAAAAGCTAAATCGACTTGAAGAAGCATTGTAAAATTATGATTATGCAATTTATTTAAAACCGGAAAATGCTGATATATATTATAATAAAGGTAAATTAACTTGATTATGAAACTTAGCTATTACATTAGATTAATTAAATCGATTAGAAGAAGCATTAAAGTACTATGATTATTCAATTTAAAAAAATTCTTAATAAGCGGATACATATAATAATAAAGGTAAATTTACTTGGAAAGTAAATCTAGCAATTACATTAGAAAAATTAAATCGATTTGCAGAAGCATTATAATATTGTGATTATGCAATTAAATAAGATCCTGAATATGCTGCTGCTTATATTAATAAAGGTAAAATTTCCTTGATAAAAATATAGCAAGTATATTAAATAAATTGAATCGGTTTGAAGAAGCATTATAAAATTATGATTATGCAATTTAAAAAAACCCTTAAGGTTACAAAGCTTTATCTAATAAAGGTAAAATTTAATAGATAATACAAAATAGCTAATACATTGGAGAAATTAAATCGATTTGAAGAAGCATTATAATATTATGATTTTGCAATTTAAAAAAACCCTGATTATACAACTGCGTATATTAATAAAGGTAATATTTAATTGAGAAATTTATAGCGAATATATTACATAAGTTAAATCGATTTGAAGAAGCGATACAAAATTATGATTATGCAATTTAAAAAAACCCTGAAGATTACAAAGCTTTTTCTAATAAAGGTAAAATTAGATTAAAATACAATTTAGCTAATTCATTGGAGAAATTAAATCGATTTGAAGAAGCATTATAATATTATGATTTTGCAATTTAAAAAAACCCTGAAGATTTCAAAGCTTATTTTAATAAGGGTAAATTATACTTGATCATATAATATAGCTAATACTTTAGAAAAATTAAATCGGCTTGAAGAAGCATTATAATATTTTGATTATGCAATCTAAAAAAATCCAGAAAATTCTGATATCTATAATAATATAGGTGAATTATTTGATTATTAAATATAGCTATTACGTTATAGAATTAAAATCGATTTTTAGAAGCATTATAATATTGCGATAAAGCAATGTAAATAAACCCTGAAGATTACAAAGCTTATTTTAATAAAGGTAAATTTACTTCATCATTCAATTTAGCCATTACATTACACAATTTAAATCAATTTCAAGAAGCATTACAATACTATGATTATGCAATCTAAAAAAATCCGGAAAATGCTGATATATATGATAATAAAGGTAAAATTTACCTGATATTAAATATAGCAATTACATTAAAAAAACTGAATAGATTTGAGGAAGGTTTGTAGTAAAATGATTTAGCAATTTAAAATAATCCTGAAAATGCTGATGTGTATAATAATAAAGGTAATTTTTTTTCTTTAAATATAGCAATTATATTAGGGAATTTAAATCGATTTGAGGAAGCATTATAATGTTTCAATGATGCAATTTAAAAAAACCCTGAAGATTACTATGCTTATTTTAGAAAAGGTAAATTAAATTAATTAAAAATATAGCAAATATATTCGAGAAATTAAATCGATTTGAAGAAGCCTTACAATATTATGATTATGCAATTTAAAAAAACCCTGAAAATGCTGATATATATAATAATAAAGGTAATTTTTATTTTAATTATAGCAATGATATTCGAGAAATTAAATCGATTTGAAGAAGCCTTACAATATTATGATTATGCAATTTAAATAAATCCTGAAAATGCTAATATATATAATAATAAAGGTTATTTACTTGTATATTAACTATAGCAAATGCATTAGATAAGTTGAATCGATTTGATGAAGCCTTAAAATATTATGATTATGCAATCAAAAAAAATCCAGAATTTGCTGATGCGTATTTTTATAAGGGTAAAATTTTAACTTGATTATTAAATCTAGCAATTACATTAGATAAGTTAAATCGATTAGTAGAAGCACTACAATAATATGATTATGCAATTTAAATAAATCCTAAAAATGCTAATGCATTTAATAATAAAGGTAAAATTTACTTGAAACTATAATTTAGCAAATCTATTACTTAAGTTAAATCGATTTGAAGAAGCATTATAATATAACGATTATGCGATTTAAAAAAATCCTGAAGGTGCCAAATTTTTTTCTAATAAAGGTAAATTTTACTTGAATATATAATTTAGCAAATACATTAGAAAAATTAAATCGATTCGAAGAAGCATTAGAATATTATAATTTTGCAATTCAAATTAATCCAGACAATTCTAATTTATATAATAATAAAGGTAAAGTTTACTTGAATGTATAATTTAGCAAATCTACTTCTTAAGTTAAATCGTTTTGAAGAAGCATTAGAAAATTATGATTATGCAATATAAAAAAACCCTGAAGATTACAAAGCTTATTTTAATAAAGGTAAGATTCACCTGATAATATAACATAGCAAATACATTAAAACAACTTAATCAATGTGAAAAGGCGTTAAAATATTATGATTATGCCATTTAAATAGATCCTGAAAATGCTAATGCATTTAATAATAAAGGTAAAATTTACTTGAAAATATAATTTAGCAAATCTATTACTTAAGTTAAATCGATTTGAAGAAGCATTAGAATATTATGATTTTGCTATTTAAAGAAATCCAGAAACTGCTAATGTATATAATAATAAAGGTGAAATTTACTTGATCATATAATTTAGCAAATCTATTACTTAAATTCAATCGATTTGAAGAAGCATTATAATTTTATGACTTTGCAATTTTAAAAAATCCGGAATTTGATGAAGCATGTATTCATAAAGGTAAAATTTACTTGAAATCATATTAGCATTAACATTGAAAAAGTTAAATCGATATGAAGAATTATTATAATTTTATGATCATATTAAATTATTAAAATAGTTAAAGAGGGAACCATTAGAAAATTGAGCCATATTTTTACATTTTTAATATTTGTTTGGATATTTTAAAATTTTTAATTTTGATCTTATAGTTAATTGAATAATATTAAATCTGATAATCGTCATAACTTTAAGATTTCAATCTTATATTAATATATCAATCTCTAAGAACTTTTCGGATTAACCAAGTTTACATTATTATTATGGGTGAGCATTTTTCTTAATGAATAAATATTTTGGATGTAATATCATATCCTCATTTGCGCGTATAATTATTTTCCCTTTTATTAATTTCTTATGGACTTCTTTAAATCTTTTGAAAAATCTACCCATCTATTTTGTCTCTAATTAATTTGAATCATTATTATCAACGAAAAAAAAGTTACCTATTTCCTTTCATTAGTTCTGTGTCGATCTTAAATGCCTTACTGAATTCTAGATTTATATATAAATTAGTAAAATATAATTAGTAAAATGAACTGGAAGAATCAATTTTAATCTGCAATTAATAAATTGAGAATAACAAAGGAAATGCTTGTCCATATATTCTTAAAAGATAATACTATGATTCATATTTAAAGTTAAGACCTGAAATGAATTGAAGGATTTTTCACACTAGTGTTGGGAAAAGTGTTAAGAAAATTGTTTATAGGGTAATGATTACTGAAAATGTATATTTTAATCAATATAATTTTAGATTACTAATAGGATGAAAATGAATATTTATCCTAATAATAATAAGTTTGAGATTGGAAGAATTAATTATGGAATCAATTGAAGAAAGAATAAGGATTCAACAATAAAAGAATTATATATATAATTCATGGGTAGTAAAACAAAATTATCTTAAAGGAGAATATTTAGAGAGAAACAATAAATTAAAAGAATCTATTTAATGTTGGAAAAAAGGAATTGAAATGAACAATCTTAATTCATTTTTTTATTCCAAATTAGGTATTTTAAAATAATATTTTTAAATTTATGTATTTGCATAGAGAAATAAGGTAAAATGGATGAAGTTATAGAATGCTGGAATTATGGAATTTTAAATAATAAGGATAAAAATTCATATTTTAAATGTACTTTTTATGAAGAAAAATGTAAGTGCCTTTATTAAAATTTAGAAAAAGCATTAAATATAACATAATTATTATAGTACAACAACATTAATATTAGCTCGTACATTACTAAAAATCAAATTAAAATATAATTTTAAAAAGATTAAAAAGATATGATGAAGTTAATTTAAGTTGGGATGAAGGAATTAATAGAAAATTTTGAAGATATTACATTTTTTATAAAAAAGGCATATTTTAAAATATAATTTTAGAAAAAATATTAATCTTATTGATAAAAAATATTAATTACATTCAAGGATAGGAAATTTATGGAATTAATTAAATTTTGGAATATAGGAGTTGAAAATAAAAAAACTAATATTTATTTTTACGAAGAGAAAAGTAAATAAAATTACTAACAATTAGACAAGGTTTTATAAAATTTGGTAATTTGAAAGAAGTTCTTGATTGTTGGAATTTTGGAAATAAATATAAGAGTGATAATATACAATTCTATTAAAATAAAGGTAAGGATATTATTAAATCAAACGCTTTTAGCTTAAATCTTAAATATAATTCTTAAAATTCACAGGAATAACATAATAAAGGAAAGGGGAAGAAGTTATTGATTTTTGGAATGAAACAAGTTCTTATGCATTAATTTATTAATTAAAGAAATTTAGAAAAATAAGGAAAACAAAATGAGGTAATTGAATTGTTAAATAAAGGAAATCACCTAAACAATGCCAATTATGTTTATTATTTCTAATAAAGTATTCTATGATTTGTTCTGGAGAAGTCTCCAATATTCCCTTTCGATAAGAAAGAAAAGGAGAGTCAGCAAGAAATTTAGTAAAGACTTAAAAGATTATAGATGTCATTCAAAGTTTATGTAGCAATTCTCAATTAGTAGTGGAGAATATAATCCTATTTAAAAATAATTACAATAAGTATTCTAAGAGCTTTTGGAAAAGAAAATGAAAATGAAGGAATTATACTTAATATTTAAATAAATTTAGTTATCATGACAGAAGGTATTCGGAATTATAAGACTTGAATAATGCTGGATTGTATTTTAATATTTGTCAAGCATACCAATGAGAAAAAAACTAAAAAATATTTATAGAGATTTCAAACTTAACACTTATCCAAAGTCTATTACATCAATATACAAATTATTTCATTCCTAATGTAAAAATAATAATTAGTGAATGGATCAATTATTAAACACCTTCATTAATTTTATGATTTATCAATTTTAAATCATTCCTTATGATCCAAATACTAGATTCCTAAAATCAGATATTCGTAGCAAGTTGTTTTTGTATTTTCTCTTTCAACCCATTTACTAGACAAAAACTATATTGACAAAATCATTGTTATCTTGTAATAAAATTTGATATATGGTTATTCATAAATATTGAATCTCCTCTTCTTCTCTTTTCGTCTTCTAAATACCCACCAAACTCCGTCGCTATAAAAAACCAATTCTGGTAGTATTTTATATACTTGTCTGAAAGAATTTTTTTTTGTTCTATCTTGCCAGTTAAAATTAAATAATAACAAATTTATATCAGTAATAAGACCATACAGGTCAAAATTGAAATGAAAAAGGTTAATTTTCCAGATCCTTTTGTTCATATTAAACAATTTACTTTACTTTTTGTTCTTTGAATCAAAGTATATTCATATAGTTCTAAATGATTATTATTATAAGAATATTTATAATAACTTATTTTAAAACGAATTAATACAATTTCTTGTAAATAAATTGGATATAAAATTTAATTAATCTGTTGAAAAGCAAATTCTAAAAATGCTAATTTTATATAAGAAATTAAAAATGATTTTAGTCATTAAGAATACATATAAGCAAATGAAAAAGTCATGAGTTAATATATCTAAAATCAAAAGAACAAGTGATTAATAATAATAAATTGAACCAGAAAATTATGAGGTTATATTTAGTTTAAAAGTCTTATTAATATTATGAAGCCTTATAATATTATATTATTGTAAAATATATTCTATATATTAATTAGGAGGTTATCTATAAATTTATAATTGAATATTACTGTAAGTTTTTGGAAAATATCATGAAGCTATAAAAATATATAATAAATGTTTATAATAGATCCTAATTATTCTAATTCATATGCTTGGAAAGGTTCAAAAATATTTATAATACTATCTGTCTATTACAGACGAATCTCCTTGTTTTATATTCATATTTTAAAATTCTTTTGGTGGACAAAATCATTATATCATTTCTCTCAAAATAAAGCTGTCACCATAGGTGCAATTCCAAATTCATACGGTTACCATTAAGTATTCATTTTCAATTAAACCTCAGTATATTTATATAATTTTTACATCAAAAAATTTACTGTTCTTCAATTATATATCATTCAACTCATATTTATACTAACATTAGATATGCATGATGTAGGATAGAAATAGGGAATCAGATTAAGCTCTGGAAAAGGGAGGAAGTTAATTGTAAGGAATTGCTCTTAGATGGGCCAAATCAAAATACAAGTTTATTCATTTTTTAAAAATCCCAAAGTAATTACTTCTAGTTCATTAATACATAATCAATATAAGAATAGGAAATCTAGTGTGTAATGAGACATTATCTAAGAAATTTAATTAATTTCTAATGATTAAAGATAAAAAGAACGATACTTTTGAATTTAATTGTCAATGTTAGAAACTAAGTGATATTTTCCTAACTACATCAACGAATTTCAGTATAGTAGACTCTACTAATTAATAAATTGTTAATCTTAATTTTAATTCAAATATTCAAGATGTACTAGTATTAAGAATATGTAAAAGCTTTGTAACACTAATATTTATTATACTTTATATTTATCAATTAAAAGAAGATTGTTAAGATCAGAAAAAAGAATTGTAAACTGAAGAAGGGAATTTTTAAGGGCCATATATTCAAGATAAGAATCTTATTTATTAAGGCATTTACAATCTATGCAAGAATAATGATTTATAGGTTGAAAGCGCGTAGCATATAGAACATGGAACTTAACCTCATCTTTCATTTATTGCATTTTTTTGCCATATGCACAGCATTTTAGAAGATAGTTTTGACGATTTTACAAGAATATGAAAAAGTTAATATATAAATATTATGAAAAATTAATATAATTAAAAAACAAGTTATTAAAGAAAATGTGGGCTTTTCACAATTTCCTCATAAATATTTTTCAAATCTTTTAAAGCAGACTATATTATGATTATATCAAATAATCAATACTTAATCCTTATGCTAACTGTTTGGACGTATTCTAAGTTTAAATGGCCTGTCTCTAAAAAAGTAAATTAAAAGTTGATGTTGGCTGGAAAAAGGGGTTGATTGAAATTATTTCTCTTATATTATTAGCTGGGCTTTGTGCATTAGAAAAGTTTTCTCGTCAGTTACATAATAATAGATAATCTAAACATTTTTCACATTTTTTTATTTTGATTTCGAGTTTTGTTTTTTATATAGAAATAACAATAATATTTTTTGTAACAAAATTTTCTTATACTTCTAGGTTATGTTGCAAGAACCGAGAAATGATTCGCAAAAGGTGTTAATTTAAGATTTTTTTGATTTAAAAAAAAAATCTGAATAAAAATCTTTGGTATTTTGAAAAAGTAAAAATTTTTAAATAATAATTTTTAAATTTTTGATATTTTTATTATTAATCATTCAATTTTTGATTAATTTTTCTTAAATCAAGATTGTTTATTTAATTTTATAGTATTATAATTTTTATCAAATTAAGTTTTTTAAGAAAATTATTTTATTTTTACATAATTAAATATTTAATCATATCAAGTTAATTTGTTAAATATATATTTTTAAAGAACAATTGTTTTTGTTTTAACATAATTTAAAATTTAATTTTATATCATTGTTATTTCTCAGATTATATATTGAATAAACAAAAATATATATTTTTCTTAATTTTTAATTTTATATAAATTAAAAATTTTCAACAAATATATTTTTAATTTTTCATTAAATATAATTAAATACTTAATGATTAAAATTTATTATATTATAATTTTCAAATCTTTTATTTTACTCTTTTTCGGAATTAATATCTTATATTTGATTAAATAGTTGGATAAGAATTTAATCAAGATCTAACGTAGTATATTATTAAAGTTAATTCTTCGAATGTATCTTCTATCAAAGATGGGATTATTCAAAAAATAAAAGAAAAGAGCCCTCATATTTTCTGTATCAATGACAATCAATAAATTACTATCATGTACTCCTTCTTATATATTATACTAAGATATAAGTGAGAATACTAGAATACTATTTCTTGAGGATTGTTTTACATTTAATTTATGTAATGAATTATTACCAGTTCATTCAAAAGATTTCAATTACTTATTAATTCACTTTCTTAATCCTAAATATATACTTTAATAATAATAAAAATTTCATTATTTACTAAAAATAGTTGAAAATTTGGTTTACTGACTTTATTAACAAAATAAAATTAAACTAATAGATTATCATATGATGGACTTTAACACAAAATGTAACCCAATACTACTTTCATTAGAATTAACGCCGTATAATTTTACTACCTTTAAGAGGAAATAATTTAATAGGTCATTATAAAGAAGAACTGACTCCTTTCCAAAAATTCTAGCTAAAATGGGAACTTAATTTATCGGGTTATTGTTTGATTTAAGCTTCTTTATCCTTCTAAACAACATATGACTAGAAATTGTATTTCTATAAATTTAATAAAGTTAAGACTTTACATCTCTTGCCTTAAATTTAATGACTTTACTTGTATGAGTCATTAAATTTAAAATAACTGATTAAATTTTAAAGTAGTCTAGAAAATACAAAACAATCATTCCCAAAGCTAGTACCATTTATCAAATAGATATGTATTTTCGAGAAGTTAGAAGTTTAATATGAAAAAAATAATTCTTAATTCTATAAAATTCCCAAATGGGTAAAAATGTTAAATTTAAACAAAAAGGTAGGTGGAATATTTTCCTTTTATCAAGATGATAATGGTGCATAAAGATACAATTATATCAAACTGTTTGATCCAACTTGGCTAGGTGTTAACTAGATAAGAATATGATCCTAAATTGATGCCAACATTACCTAAATTTACTAAAGGAGAGATTATAGAATTACAGTAGAAAATGTCCTATAATTAAGCTATGGAAAATGATGGTTTTTTGGCTACTTTTATTCGTAAATGCTCTAAATGGTTATTTCAAGATATTTAGAAAAATTAAACACTAGAGCCAATACCTAATTTAAGAAAAGCAAGTTTAATCCCTCTAAGTCTTCCTTAATATTTCAAATAAACAACAGTTTAATTCCTTTTCTTAGTTCTCTATTCAAAATCTTAGAACAAAATTGGATATATACTAAGAAACATTTCAATGTTACAATAATGCTATTTCTATTAATTCTAATAATGATACTTCATAGCACTAAAAGAGAAATTATATTATAATATAGGTCTTGCGCTAATTATCTTCTTTAACCATAAATTATTACTCTAGGTCTACTATATTTAAAAACTGGAAATAAAACAACATTTCAAAATACGAAACAATTTAAGCCAATTATTACTTTTAGATCTATATTTATTCTTTTCTTTTCCGATTCCTGATCTTAAAATGTTGATTGAAATAAGTTTTGATTGTAACCATGAACTTTGTAAGCCAAAATTTGAATTTTCTATTTTGCTTTTAATGGAACTGAAACCAATATTATTAGCATGCAAAATTTCTTATTAATTAAGAAATCAGCCTTCAATTTTATTTTAGAACAACTATAATCAATTTACTACATTTTTCATTTTGAAATCATCCTTTTAATCAATAGTTATTATGGTTTATCTTTTTATCAAGTTAATTAAATGGTTTGAATAGTGTGTATTTTTTAATTTGTCTTTTGGTATCTGCTAGCAGACCAGGCTTCCAAATACTATATTAAATCTTATTCTGGCATTAAAAATCTTGGAGTTTTCTCAAGTATTTCTACCCTTATCGTTACTGGTCACTTCTTATATTTCATATTTTTATCATAGCTATGGATATGAGTTTATTTTTCCTCTTCTTTTTATCCGCTTATATCCCAATTTATCTTTCCTCTCTTCCCTCTTTTTATTTACTTCCTACAGAAGTAATAAGTGTGTTTTTAGTTCCAGAAGCTTCTATCTATTTAGAAAGAGTCGTTTGTAATGTTCTGAAAACAATATATTTAATCTATAATAATATATTCATTCGAACTCTCCTGTGAATTATCCATAATCAATCTATCAGGAATATTAAACTAAACTAAGCTTTGTGTCTTTTCTAAATAATGTTGTCACCAAAAGTCTAACAATTTGGTGGTTCAGACCCCTCTAACTAGTTTGATCATAGCCTTACATCTCTAGAAAGATTAATAGAATCAAAATTTAGAGAGATCATATAAAGAAATCTCTCTTACATCTTAGAACAAATAAATTATCTATCCAATATACTCATCTTTTTTAAGATATTTGGTATGACTTTCAAATATTATTATTTTGGTTTTATATTTTTGTTATTATTTAATGAACTATTTTAAAATGTTGTTAAGAATAATCATTAGAGCAATTAGATCATTTTTATTATCATTTAGTCTCAAAGTCATACTTATTCTCTTAATTTGGTTTGATCAATTAATTATTAATTGAAAAATATATTTTTGACTCTAAAATTAATTGCTTATAAAATAATAATAATGCTGATTCAAATAATAATTATCAGTTTAAACTTATTGGCGAAGATTTATTAGTTTTCAAACCATAAAATATTAAACTATGAATTTAAAGTAGCTAAAAAATTAAACTGCTTTTTATAACTAATTAATGTGGTAGGAAATAAACCAAAAATCTTATAAGATTTATATAATTTTTTCTCATAATTATTTGAAATGAAAACATTAATAATATTATAGCTAATTGTACTCTCATATAACTAGTTATTTAGTTCTTCTCTATTATTAATTACTAATTATATTACGTGTAAATTATTCTTAATAAATGATAATATTTATAATAAAATTAATTCTATTTAGATTTTATTTTAATCAAGTTGGAATCAAAAAAAGTTTAGGTTAGAAGTTAATCGAACATCTTATTGAGTAATTTGAATGAAAAAGAATACTTTAATATATAAATTATAAATAGAAAATCATCAAGGCTATGATTATAAATATTTCAAATAATGCAAATTAATTGAATATCTATTTATTCAAAATTAATATAAACAAAATTAATTTTATATAAATCTTAATATTTTCTAACTAATTTTTGCTAACAAGCATGAAATATGATCTAAAAATTCTTGATCATCTAGATAATAAAATTTGTCGGTGTTTAGTTTTATTTTTGAAATTATCATTCATTTTCATTAGTATTATCATTAATTTAAATCAAGATAGAATCAATTTTCGAATTATTTTCCAATAATCTATTTGAATATTAGTGTAGAATATATTAATCTATTGATAGAATCTTATCAAATTTGTATGTAAAAATAAGTAAATTTTTAAAGCCATTCAGTTTAGAAATAATAACAATTAATAATGTTATAGTTAAATTTCGAAAAAAAGATTCATGAAATTTTTAAAGGGAAGCCAAAGTAGATAACATTTCATGAGAACTAAATTTATTTCATAAATTATGCCTTATGAGGGAATTTATTTAAAATTACTTTATTTATATTTGTTCTCCACTCATTATGAAAGGATTAGTTTATTCTAATTCTAAATTAACTAATTTTTGAATGTATAAGAGTTCTCTTAAAATTTTTTGAAAATTGTGAATACTTTCAATAAATGTTAAGTCTGTTGATTGTTCAATCTTTTTTCCAAATTAACCAACTATTCTTATTAGACCAGTTAATAACAGATAATCTTTTAAGGAATTCAAAAACTTTGTCTTGTGTATTAAAATTGTTAACTGTTTTTATTAAAATTATTAAGTGAAAAAACCTTTTCATTATAATTAAATCCATAACTTCGCTAATAAGGTTTAAATTTAAGAAATAATCGCATAAATATAGAGTCAATAGATGGTAAGAAAAATAATCAGCCTTTAAAAATTTCAACTTTTTGTAATATAAATGCTACAAATCAACTTTTTAGTTCAGACTTATTCATAAATACCATTACAAAATTATTTTATTTATTAACTTGTATAAGTGATAGTTCAACTAGTAAATTAATTATTATTAAAGGTTGGACTATTAAAATTTAATTGAAGCTAATTAAATATTTATATTAGAAAAATTAAGAACTACTTACTTCTCATATGCAAAGAAATCAAAGCATAATAAGTTTGTATATTTTCTAGTATTTTATTTAAGGTATTAATCTAATGAGTTTACTGATAGTATAATGCCTTAATAGAATATTAATATTCAAAGAAGAAGTTCACTTAATGAATCAATATAATCAAATTAAATTTTATTTGATCTTTTATAATAATCATCATTTATGTTGTTATAATAAAAAAATATTATTGTTATATTAATTTATTGAATCATTCAAATTTAAGAAATTTCTTCAAAATTAATGCCTTGTTTATAATTAATTATTTCCTTTAGTTCTTTTCTTTTTACACTCTTCCTAAGTTTTTGTCTAATCACCACAAAAATTAGTGTATATTTTTTATATTTAATTATGACATATATCCCATTTAAAATTAAGAGTATTCTCCTTAAGTATAATATATTTTTATATATAAATTAAAAAGAATGGTAAATTTAACATTATTGAATTGTTTTTAATTTCATCATAATCAAAATCAAACTGTAAAAAATAATGTATTTTAAGAAAAATAATGATATTATGATTGTTATTTTTCGAAGGAAAATAATTATGTTAGTCAATAAGTGATCAAATTACAAATAAAAAACATTAGCTAAAAGATTTGCATATGCTTATTAAATTTTTCAAATGAGTATGACAACAATAATGAAAATTTCTTTAAGAAATAATTTTTAAAAGCAATTTCGTTTGATTTATAAATCTTATTTATGTGCCAATGTAATCAAAAAGATAGTTAGGAGCAGCATTAGTGAGTTAAAAGAAAAAAATCGAAGCACTCAAAACATCATAATAATACAATTAAGTTAATTTGAAGACCTAGAATAATAAATATACGAATAATTAGTAGCTTCTTGTCAATCATCATAAGTTATATCAAAAATAAAATTAAAGATTAAACCATGAAATAAAAATGCTAGTAAAGTAACTATTTAATTATTAGATTTAGATATGATAGCTACCAAATTATATTTAAGAAAAAGAATATAGAAAATTTAAATTAAAATTATGGAGCATTTTCTAATGAAATCCAGTAATAAGGAAAAAGAAGTAATTATTTAAAAATCACAACGCAAATTTGGTTATTAAACTTTAGATATTCAAATCTTATTCCTAATAAGAATTAGATTAAATTAGAATTATGAGAAAATCAAGCCTAATGTACATGTTTTTTATATTAAACTACCCCCTTAATATTAAAAATTTTATAATCAGTATTTTTAACATTCAATAAAATATTTTAAAATATAAACCTTTTTTCAAAAAGTACCTGGTTTAGGTTCTTTATTTTTTTTTAAACCTATTATATATGGTACAACTTAGTTTTAACTAACCTAATTACATATGTAAGTTAATTTAGCTTTAAAAGTGTCAATTTTATTTATTATTTTTTCTATTCTTGATAAAAATACAAAAGAAAACCCACTCTATGAAATTATTAAGATGAGAATATTTGGAAAATTAGAAAGGAGATTATGCAACAAAGACTTCAAAAGCAATTTTTAAGAAAGCATTCTACCGAAAAATTTTGATGAAATTAAAAAGATTAATTGCTAATGATTGAAGATCTTGAATATATTTTGATTTAAATTAAATTTGAATTGTATTTATTATAACTTTATTAATTTCAATCTAATTCCTCTTTTTAATTGCAATTAGAAAAATTCCTCATATATTATTTTTATCCTCCGATATCTTTATTCACTATCTTATTGCTCTCTTTCCTTATAAAAGTATCATTATTGTATACTAATATTTAAATAAATTTTAGCAAACATCCAGACTTATATCAAACAAAAAATAATTCATCTAATATTAATAAAATTTGGATTTTATCATCATTCTAAAATATTGGAAGCCTTTTTTAATTGTTGACAATGTTCCTGCCTATTATTCTCACTTCAAATTTTCACATCTTATATTTATGATAGTTAGCTCTTTATTGGAATGAGTTTGATAGTATTTTAACTCAACCTATTGATTCTAATTTGATGCATATGCAAGACTTGATGTTCCAACTAAATATAAATAGATTTGTCAATACATTTCTTCATATAATCCTATCTAATCATTTAAAGGAGATCTTGCCAATTATTGAAAAATAATGGCGAGGTATATTGTTATTGTTAACAATGTCAATAAAATTTTATAATTTTGTCATATCATACGATATAAACTATACTGAATTTTGAAATAAATGATAATTGGAAGGAAAAAAGTTTTTTGTAAATTTTTATTCCTTTTGATAGTGGCTGAATTTATATTAATTTTTAATTTTTTCTAGTAATCTTGGCTATTTAATAAATCACAAAAAGGAATCACAGTATTGCAACTTCTAGATTAAAAAGTTATTCTCTTTTTCATTTGAGATTTTTATTCGCTAAAATTCCTTTTACAAATAAATTTTAATATAAAATATAATCCTTCGAATATAGTTTATTCTTTATAAATCTATTTAATTAAATTGATACCGTTCCCTTTAATCAAAAGCCTAACTCATTTTATATACGCTTATCATTTTTGAAATTTGAGTGTATTATTGCAAAAATATCAATAAAATTAACTTAATAATGAATAATATAAAAAATTCATAATAACTTGAGAAAAAATAGATGATAATCTTATTAACCTCTGTAATCAACATTTATGCTTAAAATATTTCAGTGCTTGAATATTCATTGTACCCTACAGAAGGAGAATTTTATCAATACGATCTGTTTTATGTTCTATCCTATACTTAATTAATATGTAAAATGGATCATTAAGTCCCAAATGTTTAATTAATCAATTCATGTGAGGAAATATTTAGAACAAAAGGGGATTGTAAAATATTAGGAATATATTTATAGAATTTATTTCAGTGTCGTCAAATAATACACATTTTTGCACTCTATCAAATTAAAACATTGTAACCCTGTATGAATGGAAGAATTAGAAGATTCAATAATTTGGTTCAACAGTGACAATTAATACTTTATTTAAATGTTTTAACATCATTTTATCTTAACATTTTTCAATTTTGGTCGATTGTTATTTGAACGATGAACTCTTTTTAATTCAATTACAAGATGAATAATAGCAAATTGTTTTTTCAATGTAATCATCTCTACCTACTTCAACTAAAATTTAATCAATTATGATGGGAACAAATGCTTTTTTAGTATATGCTTAATATTTTGAAAATTATTCGATTCTTTCGCTATTCACATAATAATTTTTAAATTCAAGTAGTTTACAAGACTAATTTATCGATTTTGATATTCCATTAACAATAAGCCCGAATATATATGTAATTACTGGAGAAATGATATTTTAATTAACCATAACATAAGATTAGAAATTTTATCAAAAAAGTAATTTTACTTAGAAAGGTATGAGTAATTTTATTATGATTAATGCTTATTACAATTATTGGAGTTACGCTTAATGTGATCAGATAGTGTTGTTGTATTTCCAATACACTTCTAACTTATCAGATTAAATGATGGCCCAATTATTGGGATGCGAAGGATAAATAATCAAGATAGATGATCGTCTTCCATTTAATTAACGTCAATCTGTTAAGAAGATAATATAAAATAACTAATTTCTAATATATATTACAAATAATGAAAGTGTTATAAAGTCAAAATCATAGTCAGAAGGACTTATCTATAGTTTTTATCAAATAAATTAAAGCAATTCTCTATTATATCTAAATGATGATAATGAGTTATTTTAATTTAACTAGGAAATATTTATTTATAAAATTTCCCTCCCATCCATTTAAATCAACTTAACAAAGAAAGAAATTTCAAATAAGAGATATTACAATTTTACTTTCCTCTGCTCACATTCTACTATTTTTACTCTGTTTAAAATTTAAATGAAAATATTATTGATGAATGACACAAATGTTTATGTAATGTCAAATAGTAAGTTTTAAGATTCTGAATTTTATTAAAATGCTACTTTTAAATAATAAATTGCAGAATTTTCGGGATAATTACTAAATTACAAGTTAAGTAAGAATGAGACTTATTTTAATTTTATTTAAGTGACATTTTTTAATGCTGGTCGAATTAATTAGACTTACTAATTAGTTTAATTTTTGGCAATAAAATATGCTAAAGTAGAAGAATAATATTTAATTGGATATAATAATTGTTAAATAGATATTTTGACTTGCAGTAACTAATCATATATCTTGTGTACTCAATAAAATTCAATTAATATCTCTGTAAATGCGAGTTCTTTATAAGCTTCTTTTAGCATTTATCCAACAATTGTGACTATTGGACTCAATGCTTATGATAAAATCTATTTGTTTTAATACTACTAAGATAATCAAAGTTTAATTAGTTATTCAAATTACACTTGTGAAAATGAGATATCGGAATTTGTCTTAACTTATAATAGTCTTATAATTCTATTTAAAAAAAAAAAAGAAATTAAAGTTATGAAATTTAATTTTAGAAACATCTTTACTTTAAAATAATAATCAATAAATTAATTCTTCAATAAGATTCAATTCAACCCTATATAAATTGTTGTGAATACATAATTATAATCATCTTTATTATATATCAACAATATTAATGAAGTCATCATAATTTCAATTGATTAAAACAACTTTCCAATACCAATTTCTTTGGTTCAAATTAATTTCATAATAAAATAAATAAATTTGATAAATTAATAATTAATTTTATCTTATTTATGTAATAAAGACTAAAATATTTGCTTTTAAGTTTGGAACGTTTAGAATTTACCCATATATTATTATGTTAAGAGTTTATATAGAGAAAATGTAGAAAAAGAAGTAAAAATATAATCTGATAACCTGTTTTTATATGTTACTTTTAGAAATTATACAGTTTATGTTTATAATCCTTCCTTACCATATCACATGAGTTTATATTATAAGTTTGAATTAACTTCACCGATTTAATTTAGCTTTTAATAAGATTTACTTGAAAAACATTCAATAATAATTTCTAATAACAATTTTTATATTCTTCATGGAGATTCACAATTGATTCTAATGTATGAATATTAAAATCAAGACTTTAATAATACGATAAGTTATCCATAATTTACTTATAATTATACCGTAACATCAGCATTGAATATCTCAGCCTTTTAGTATACTCCCAATTAAACTGTTACTTTTTACTCAAACTTTACCATATTTTAAAATGAAAGGAATTTATCAAAAAATTTATCTAATAATAACTTAATTCCTAAGTCTAAAAATTTATCTTACCCAATGAATTTAATTCTTGATAGATAAGTGGCATATTGTGGATCTACAAATCCGAACCAAACTTAGAATTTAAACTAATATTGTAGTTTAACTTAGTTTTCTCCTTAATCTAGTAGCATTTATATTATTCAAAATTACTCTTTAATTACTGCTATCAATAACTAATTTTTTGCTTTGCAAAATAACTCTTTCATTTAAACTGTAAATAGTGACTTAACTAATAAATTTAATTTTAATTATTCATATCTAAATTTGAGTGAATGTTTACACTCAACATCATATATTTACTCATTATATACAATTTGTTAAAATAATTAGTCATAATATTTACTTAATTTCTAATTAAATTTTGAAGGTGATATAGTAAATCTAAATATTACATAACTTCCCTAAACTTTTTATTATATTTACAAAATTAGAAGCATTTTAAACTAAATTTTTATATTAGGTTCTTTAGAATTTTAACAATAATAATTATACTGGCTTAACTAATTCAACAATACCTTATAAAGTATATCAAATCTAATTAATGATTTCTCCATAGGATAAATACAACAAAGTGAATTTAGTAAATCACAATAAATAATTATTTTCTATATCACCTATTCAGTATCTTATACAATTATGACAATTGATGAGTAAGGCGTAAATTTATTAAATCCTGTTTATGTTAACATTGTTTTTTGCTATTAAGATTTAAGTTGTTATTATTATTCATCATAATTGAATTACGTTTTAATTTTAGAAATATATTCTAATTATGCAATCATATTTGTGAGTAATATTTATTAGGGCTACGTTGTTTAGCTAAAATTTTCATTATAAAATACCAAGTCTTCTAATGGCATATTTGTTGGAAGTATTCCAAATTATAGCAATTTAAATAATACTGGTTATTCTTTTTATTAAAATGAGGTTTTGATGTAACAATTTACATAAGGCAATTAAAATTAATTTATAGTGGGAGTTTACTATTTCAATAATATTAAAGATGAAAATTTATCAGAACCAACTTTGATGTAAGGTTCATTTAATACGACAATGTATGCTTATGCAATGATTGTGGAATCAAAATATCAAAAAGGAACTGCCTTATACATTTATAATAATAATTTATCTAATTACTCAATAAGTACTTGGAATGTAACCTGTCATTTAAGAGGAAATTAAAATAAAGAAGTTAATGTTTCTATATTTTGTTCAAACTTATTTTCAAATGGTACTTATAACATAATATTCAAACCTCCTTAATAGGAAAAATCATCTAGAAGGTGGATATATGCTCTGATTTCGCTAATTACCTTGCTTTTATTGTATTTTTACATTAAAGTTAAATAAAAGACAAAAAATGAATAATTTAACACATTCTAAATTGAATTATGATATTTGGATCTGAAAACTATTTTAAATATAATTTTATATAATTACATATGTTAATACTAAATATTTTACTTAAAAAATAAATAAATTAAAATTACTACATAAAGCCTATGATATGTTACCAAATAAATGGAGCAAAAATTACAAAAAAATAAGTACTTATACTAATAATAATCATCAAAGTAAATATATTATGATATCTCTCTCTTTTTGCTCCCTTCATAATATGATCTTAAGACATGATTTAACTAAATTAAGATAAAAATAAAATAAAAACATAAACTTCTAACTATCATTTATTTTATTATAGTCACAATTTTTTATTAACTTTAAGGTCTTTTTAATAAATCTAATTCTGCCTCAGTTAAAATTAATTTTATTAACAAACCTGATATGAATGATTTAATTCCTTAAATTTAGTTCTCCAAATTTTTGCTTCTTCTTAATAAGTCTTAACAGATTAACTTGTTTTTCTTCAGTTAATGTTTTTATGTGTTAACGAAGTTCTTCAATTTCTTTTTCTAGACCCTCTATATGTTAATCTTTATCATCACATTAGGCTTTATAAAATTATTTTTATTATCTTAATGCATCTAATTCTTATCTCAAATCATTATTATCATTATTAAGCTATTTAATTTGCATATTTAAAGTTTATATATTCAATTCAAATTCTATTTACATATCAGAAATTGCTTTATCTTTTTCTTCAATATCAAATCTAACTCTATAAATTCATACTATAATTGTTTTATTAAAGCATCTCTTTTATAATTATTAAACTATTCTAAGGATATTATTGACAAGAAAAAGATCTCTAAGTCTAGAGTTAGAATACATATATACTAAAGGTTAATTAATTGGTGATTATTATCCTCCATATGGATTGCCATAAGATTGAGGGTTTTGGTTCATTTTAATTAGAATATCCATTAATTTAAGGTAATTTGTCACTATTTAAAGTATTAAGCACAATAAATCAATTAATTTATTAAGAAGTTAAACATAAATACATAAATAAATATATTTTATTTTATAAAATTCAATCCATTAAATTTGATGTCCATTTAATACATAAGCTGAAAGAAATTCATTGTATTTATTAACACCAGAAGAATTTGAATAGGAAAGAGAAAAGGGAGTGATGTTTGGATTGCTCACACTCCATGGACAAGTTAATAGAATATACTAAGACTTTATAAATACTATTAATTCTCTGATCCAAATTCTAAGGATGATTTCTATGTTTTACCAGATAATAATATGGTAGAAATAGAAACTACAAATTCTATTTTAGATAGCAAACTCTATGATTTTATAGTACCAACTACTCTCTTACTTGGTAAAGAGTTTCTATAGCTTATGCAATTTCAAAAGGAGGAGAAAAATGGACTAACACATTTATTAGACATAACTAAAAGATTTTTAAAAGTAATTAACAATATTAATTTAAANTATCTGGATCTGAAAACTATTTTAAATATAATTTTATATAATTACATATGTTAATACTAAATATTTTACTTAAAAAATAAATAAATTAAAATTACTACATAAAGCCTATGATATGTTACCAAATAAATGGAGCAAAAATTACAAAAAAATAAGTACTTATACTAATAATAATCATCAAAGTAAATATATTATGATATCTCTCTCTTTTTGCTCCCTTCATAATATGATCTTAAGACATGATTTAACTAAATTAAGATAAAAATAAAATAAAAACATAAACTTCTAACTATCATTTATTTTATTATAGTCACAATTTTTTATTAACTTTAAGGTCTTTTTAATAAATCTAATTCTGCCTCAGTTAAAATTAATTTTATTAACAAACCTGATATGAATGATTTAATTCCTTAAATTTAGTTCTCCAAATTTTTGCTTCTTCTTAATAAGTCTTAACAGATTAACTTGTTTTTCTTCAGTTAATGTTTTTATGTGTTAACGAAGTTCTTCAATTTCTTTTTCTAGACCCTCTATATGTTAATCTTTATCATCACATTAGGCTTTATAAAATTATTTTTATTATCTTAATGCATCTAATTCTTATCTCAAATCATTATTATCATTATTAAGCTATTTAATTTGCATATTTAAAGTTTATATATTCAATTCAAATTCTATTTACATATCAGAAATTGCTTTATCTTTTTCTTCAATATCAAATCTAACTCTATAAATTCATACTATAATTGTTTTATTAAAGCATCTCTTTTATAATTATTAAACTATTCTAAGGATATTATTGACAAGAAAAAGATCTCTAAGTCTAGAGTTAGAATACATATATACTAAAGGTTAATTAATTGGTGATTATTATCCTCCATATGGATTGCCATAAGATTGAGGGTTTTGGTTCATTTTAATTAGAATATCCATTAATTTAAGGTAATTTGTCACTATTTAAAGTATTAAGCACAATAAATCAATTAATTTATTAAGAAGTTAAACATAAATACATAAATAAATATATTTTATTTTATAAAATTCAATCCATTAAATTTGATGTCCATTTAATACATAAGCTGAAAGAAATTCATTGTATTTATTAACACCAGAAGAATTTGAATAGGAAAGAGAAAAGGGAGTGATGTTTGGATTGCTCACACTCCATGGACAAGTTAATAGAATATACTAAGACTTTATAAATACTATTAATTCTCTGATCCAAATTCTAAGGATGATTTCTATGTTTTACCAGATAATAATATGGTAGAAATAGAAACTACAAATTCTATTTTAGATAGCAAACTCTATGATTTTATAGTACCAACTACTCTCTTACTTGGTAAAGAGTTTCTATAGCTTATGCAATTTCAAAAGGAGGAGAAAAATGGACTAACACATTTATTAGACATAACTAAAAGATTTTTAAAAGTAATTAACAATATTAATTTAAAAAAATCCAAGAGCTCATGGAAAATTGAAGGAAGAAGTTGCATGATTAATAGCCAATATTTAATGAGAAGTAAAGGAACAAAAAAGTTGACAAAAAATTCATAATGTAATAAATAAATAATTAATTAATTTTTTTTTAATAATTGTAATTCTATAAATAAATTAATTTTTAGTAGAATTAAACATATATTTAAAAAAAAAATGAATTATTTAATACACTGCTATTTTCTTAATGGATTAAAATTAATAGCAGTTATTATTGAAAATGAAGCCGCTTAAGATTAGCTGGAACCTATATTCTAAGACATAAAAGATGAACTACTTAGAGAAAACGAGGATATCTTAAATGAATTAGATCCAATACTTGAAACCTTGGAACTTGAAGATAAGCTGACTCCTTGAAATATATCAAAAAGGTGCTTCCAAATTATTCTTTTTGGAAATCTAAATAATATTAATTTGAAGAAATATTTGAGGTTTAAGAAATTAAGAACCAGAACCCCATAATAGATTATAAAAATATGTATAAGGAAATAAAAAATACCAAAATGATTAGAAAAATTAGACAAATTTTATCAATCTTCTTAAAAATAAAGTTTTTTGTAATCAAAATAATATTCCTGAATGCTTTAGAACAAAGAGATTTTAGGAATTTACTACAAATTATAAGATTAATTATTTTCATTATTTGAATTAAATGAGTTGTCATTCTTAAAATCAATAGTCTCAAGATATAATCAAATATCTTCTTTAAATTTTATAAGTTTAAAATGCACTCACAGAAATAGAATTAAATTATTTAGAATAAACAATTGGAAACCTTTCAAGTCCTAAAATATTTAAATTTTAAGAATCAGCTTTAAATGATAATACTTAATATGTTGCTTCTGTTATATAAAATATATAATTACAAAATAACAGTTTAGATGATATTATCAAAGATGAAAAATTAAATCAAAAGCAATAATAATACATAAAATTTTTATGTTTATAGAAGATAAGAAATTCTAAAACTGATTTGTATAAAAACTTATGTGATTTATTGTAAATGAAAATAAATTAATTTTAATAGAAAGAAATAATAAAGGAAAGTATGAAGTATTTAAAGCTAAAAGTGAAAATTCGAAAAATATTCTATAAAACAATTAAGAAGATTTCGATGTCACTTAAGTACAAATTTTAAATCTTTCAATAACTAATATTCTTGATCTATTCTAAACCAATAATGAATCATATTTTTATCATATTATATTTTAATGAGGAAGATTGATAAATGAAAATTATTATTTATTGAGATATTTAGAGAAGAAAAGTAAACTTTTTAAATGGTTTTAAAAAATTTAGAAAATTGTGATAAATTTAATTGGAAGGTAATATAAAATAGACGAAAATTAATTATAAATACATAGAATTTCTTATTACATATTTAAAAATTTTAAACTATCAGAATTAATTGAGAAGATTAACCCAATCGTAATTGACAAATAATAAATAAATAGATAGCTTAACCTAAACTTTAGATTTTCTAAGCAATATAAATTAAAGAGAATTGAAAATCATAACAATATTGAATTGTAATGAAAAATTAACATTAATATGCTCTAATAATATAATTTTAAAAATAATACCAACTATAAATCTAAAAGGAATTTAAANAAATTAAGAACCAGAACCCCATAATAGATTATAAAAATATGTATAAGGAAATAAAAAATACCAAAATGATTAGAAAAATTAGACAAATTTTATCAATCTTCTTAAAAATAAAGTTTTTTGTAATCAAAATAATATTCCTGAATGCTTTAGAACAAAGAGATTTTAGGAATTTACTACAAATTATAAGATTAATTATTTTCATTATTTGAATTAAATGAGTTGTCATTCTTAAAATCAATAGTCTCAAGATATAATCAAATATCTTCTTTAAATTTTATAAGTTTAAAATGCACTCACAGAAATAGAATTAAATTATTTAGAATAAACAATTGGAAACCTTTCAAGTCCTAAAATATTTAAATTTTAAGAATCAGCTTTAAATGATAATACTTAATATGTTGCTTCTGTTATATAAAATATATAATTACAAAATAACAGTTTAGATGATATTATCAAAGATGAAAAATTAAATCAAAAGCAATAATAATACATAAAATTTTTATGTTTATAGAAGATAAGAAATTCTAAAACTGATTTGTATAAAAACTTATGTGATTTATTGTAAATGAAAATAAATTAATTTTAATAGAAAGAAATAATAAAGGAAAGTATGAAGTATTTAAAGCTAAAAGTGAAAATTCGAAAAATATTCTATAAAACAATTAAGAAGATTTCGATGTCACTTAAGTACAAATTTTAAATCTTTCAATAACTAATATTCTTGATCTATTCTAAACCAATAATGAATCATATTTTTATCATATTATATTTTAATGAGGAAGATTGATAAATGAAAATTATTATTTATTGAGATATTTAGAGAAGAAAAGTAAACTTTTTAAATGGTTTTAAAAAATTTAGAAAATTGTGATAAATTTAATTGGAAGGTAATATAAAATAGACGAAAATTAATTATAAATACATAGAATTTCTTATTACATATTTAAAAATTTTAAACTATCAGAATTAATTGAGAAGATTAACCCAATCGTAATTGACAAATAATAAATAAATAGATAGCTTAACCTAAACTTTAGATTTTCTAAGCAATATAAATTAAAGAGAATTGAAAATCATAACAATATTGAATTGTAATGAAAAATTAACATTAATATGCTCTAATAATATAATTTTAAAAATAATACCAACTATAAATCTAAAAGGAATTTAAATAGAAAATTATTTTAAAATATGTAAAAGTGATGAGGATTAAAACACTCAAACTTTAAAAAATTAATTAAACAAATACTTTAATTAAGTTTTTTTAAGATAGATTATTGTAAGCAATTATGTAACAGAATACAAAACATATCACATGTCTACTTTATAAACCTTTAGAGAAGCATTATGTAAATTATTTTTCTTGTTTTAAAAATGTAATAATCAATAATTAGAATTTAAATTCATTACTTTCATGTAAATTTTATGATTAGGATCTCATTCGTCAAGAAATGTCTAATAAAACACCAATTTAATTTATACTAAAAATGCTTTTAACTTAGTTTATGTACTTAGAAAAATTGCTGTTACATTTGAAGAATCAATTGTATATCAGTAATCTTTAAACTTACATAAGTTTTGTGAAAGTTTATCTAAATCAAATCCATAACTTTATGGATGGTTAAGTGGAAAAAATTATTATGATGAATTTAGATTATCTCCAAACTATTTTTTCAAATTGAAATAATATTAAATCATTCCAAAAGGAATAAATATCAGTTTACAAGATTTTAATATTTCTTTATCAGAGATTTCAGATTAAGATTAAATTAATTTAAACTTGTGTATACAATATGGATGATTAATTAAAGTTTAAATAATTAATTCCTTTTTTTTTTCATATAATTAAGAGGGGGGGGGGGGGGAAGACGCAACGAAATTTATATAATTAATTAATAAACAATTAGAATTAACATAATCTTAAGAATTTAAAAATAGGTTGAATATGAAAGCTTTGTTTTAAATTTTTACAATAACAGAGACTATGAATTATAAGTAATGCTTTTAAAATTTAAAAGCAAAATTTATCCAGTTCCATTAATATTTTAAAATTAAGATTTAAGTTATATAAAAAATTAAGAAGAACTCTTATGCTTCACGAAAAATTGTAGTACATTTTTCCAGAATGCTTTCCAATTTTAAATATTTGTTTCAGTGAAAATTAAACAACAATAGGGAAAACTGAATTAATCAACAAAATTTTTTATTAAGCAGTAAATTTGAAACCTTAGACATGTGTGAAATAAATAAAAACACAATTGACATTATGTTTGACTTTAGTGTTAGGAGTTCTAGATAATTTTGCATAGCAGATACTCATGAATTTAGTCCGAGTAACATTTTAAGAAAATTAGTTCCATTATTTAAAATTTAGATTATTTAATTAGATTCAGAAAATGAATTGCCAGACAGATTAAATAAAATATATGAAATTTTTTAGCTCTTTTAAAAACAGGAAATTCCAGAATTGTGTTTAGTTATTAGAAATTCAATAAACACAACAGAAAATATAAAGGATGATACAATAGAAATCCTAATTAAAATACAATAGAAAATGGTTTGGAAAATTTTTTAAATAATTTAATTGATTTAAGACAAAAAATACTAGTAAAATATCTTTAAAAACTGCAATCGAACAATTTCAACAATGTATTTTTGAAATTATATTGATCGTCTAAAATAAAGATAAAGGTAAAGATAAAAAATAAAATATCAATCAAAATGATTATCTGAAAATCATAACAAGCTTCAATTCTTCTACTTAATAATTTTCAGAATAAGTTGAAGATGATGGAAATATCATGGCTAATTTGGAAGTTGAACTAAAAAATCAAATAAAAACAGAAAATAGATTTTATTTTATTACTTCATTTCCCTTACGTTCAATTAATTGGTAAATAATTAATTATAAAGAAGAATTAGATTAATTGATCTCATTAAAAGATGAGAAATATAACAATTGCATTTAAAAAATTAATTATAGGATAAAAAAATTAGAAGAACAAATTAAAAACATAAAAATATGGAAATATTTAAAAATCTATAAATAAAAAAGGAAAATTCAATTTCAAAAAAATTCTAGTTAAAAATGAAAATCGACTTAAGTAACATACATGAAATAGAAGATTGTAAAATGATAATTTTTAATGAAATCAAATATTAAGAAACCCAAACTAAATAAAATAACAGATTTTTATAAATTGATAATTATATATCTAATATTAGTGAAAATACTAAAGAATTAAAATAATTATAACAAAATGATGAATAAATTCTAAAAATTTTGAAAAAAGTTGGTTAGAAATAATAATAATAAGATGAAATAGATGGAAGAGATATTTTAAGAGTTTTCGTTAAAGTAGTATAAAATAATATCGGAATCATTTAGTGCATATAAACTTAAATCAGAGATGGTTAAAATTTATAGAGTTTTTTTATTGATAATATTAATAAACATTCGCCTTTCGAAGATTAATAAAATGAATAAAAATAAATTTTTGGTACTTTTAAAGCTGAATTATAATGTTGATAATTTGATCTACTTGATGGAAATAAAAATATAAATATCTATGTAGATATATTCGGTTAACCCATTGGCGATAAATTGCAATAAGGCTTCAGATTTAAGTACAAATAATTATTATTATTAAATGGAACTTGAATTTTGGTACATCACAAATATAGATAGATCTATCATAATATTTGAAATAAGGAATTAAACATTCTGATGGGAAATTTCATGGATTTTAAGTAGATTTTATGAATCTTTTCGATACTTTTAAATAAGACAATATAAAAAAGAAGGAGAGTGGATAAATTAATTATGGTGGATAAACTAGTTCTGGTGGATGAACTAATTATGGTGGATAAAATCATTATGGTGTTTTATCACAATTCTTCACTATTTTGTTTTTATTTAATATTTCATACAATGAAAAATGTTATAAAGATTTACTTCAAAGTATTTAAGATATTCCTAGCTTTGTTTCCAATTTTTAAGTCTTATCAAGAAACAGTTGTTGAAGCTATGAAAAAATTAATAGATACATTAAATATTAGCTCTGAGAAAATAGTTTGCAAAGATTAGTCTATACTTTAAAATATTAGCAAATATTATCCATATTTAAATAAATTGATATAGTACAAAAAGTAAAATTTCAAAAAACCTCTAATCCTGCTAAAATTTTCTTTAAAGTTATAATGGTTAAATAATAGCTAAATATAAATAACTATTCGTTCCTTTAGAAGAAACTAATTATTATTTATATTAAATTGCAAGCTAAACTAATTTTAATAGATAATATTTTATCAAAATTATTTAATGAATATGAGATCAAATCAAAATAAATCACAAATATTAAACAATAAAAAAAATGACAGCCATGATGAAAATTAGCTCATCAAATATTAATTTAATATAAATGATTATGTCTGAATATAATTAACGGTAATCTAATATAACAAATAATTTGCAAAATTTTTAATCTTATTAAATCAAACTGGAGAAAGATGTATTTACTATTATTCAATGTTTCTATTTTCAAGATTCTCTTGCTATAATAAATGGAAAATGTTAAAGAAAAACAATATTAAATTATAAGATCTTAAACCTAAACAATAAGATAAATAAAAAGCAGCAATCAAATAGAATAAGGTTGAATAAAGTTAAATAAAGGCTAGTTTATTTGCAAGTACAATATATTCATCATTTATTGAAGAATATTATAAAAAGAAAAGATGTGATGCTACAGCCTTTATTTCGACTAAAGATGAAAAATGCTAAGATATAATTAAAGAATATGATTAAAAATTGTTAGAAAATGATTAAAGTACTATTACTGATTATAAAAAATTTATTGAGGATTATGCTAATAAAACAATACTAAATATCAAAGATTTAATTACTAAAGATCATTAAGATAAATTAAAATAAGACTTACAAAATTATTTATATGTTACTTAATAAAAAATTCATTCTATCTCTTTATAATTGCAAACTTAGTAAAAAGAAGGATTAAAAACCAGAGAATATTTTGAAACATCAGTCGACAAAAATGCAGATCTTGAATTTGAGAAATGTTTAAAATTGTAAAAGACTGTATTTTCAAAGAAAAAAGCTAATACGGAAATTCAATTCAGCCTATTTATAAGGCATATTTTTAAGAGGACCTATCCAAAGATCTTCCTACTAAAATAAATATTACATTGCTGTCACCTACAGATAAAGAAATTTAAACATTAAAGCCCTATATATTAGAACTATTAAAGTCAATTACACAATAACTCGATCAATGGAAAAATGAAAAACTTAATATATCTAATTTTCAAATACAGAATAATCTTGATAAGATTACATTAATATGATTGGATGTAAAGAATCTTGTCCATTATGTAAAAGAAAATGCGATAAACCTAATGATAATAATCATAAACATGAATGATACAAAGGACATTAATTAAGAGGTAAATTCTATTTAATATTTAGGTATGAATTTTGTTTGATTGACGATAAACTTCCATTATTTACTTGTGAAGAAATTACTGAAATTTAAATAACCACTCATGAAATAAATAAAGTTAGAAATTGGAAAGAGATTGAAACCATTTTTTAAAATGATTAAAATCGTGAAAAATAAGTAAAACAAAAAATGATGAATGTTTGGAATGGAGGTATTGGTTAATTGATTTGTAATGTTATGTTAGAGAAATTAGGAAAATAAATAGCTTTTAAAAGAAATTATGATTTAGCTAAATATGATTATGATAGATCAAAAGTCCATTGTATTTTTATGCTAGATAATTCTGGTGTTATGGGCGTCAAGCATAGACTAATGCAAAGAATGGAGCTGTAACATATACAGAAGAAATTGAAAAGAATCCAAATGCAAAAGTAAGTGTTATCATTTTCTATTCTTATGCAATAGATTGTGAAAAGTTGATATTCATAATTAAATTAATAAAATAGAATTCAAAAACGGAGGTACTAAGTTTGAAAGAGCATTTTAATTGGTTTATGATTAGATTAATTAATATTAAAATTAGAATTTTCAAAGATAATTAAATTTTCAATTGAATAAACATTATAGTTCAACACAATCAGTTTATTAAGTAAAAATTCATGCTCAAATAGTATCAGATAAACATTTTAATTAAATGATAAACCACTTAGTTCTTCCAATTTAATGAAACTTTCAAATATAATTTCTCCTTCTTTATCTTTACTTATCTATTACTTTAACAATAATACTATAAATACAGTTCTTAGTAAATTTTTGATGAAATGTTTATAGTAAAAGCAAAGTATATTTTTGATTAAAATGGATAATAAATAATTATTAATATACTTGCAAAATTAAAGTATCACAAAATAGAGAATAGTCCAAAATGTATTTTATTATAAATAAGATTATTTATTGACGCAACTAAACAAAGTCTATTAAAAGATTGATTATAAAAGACTAAGATAAAAGAATGCAATATAGAAAAGATAACCGTGAAAAATCAGAGGAAAAGATACTTTTATATGATGTTTTTCGAGAGGTTGGGTACTCATTAACTATAGGCTTCTCAAACTATACCACCAATGCCAATCATTACAAAATTATTGTAATAATAATGAGATGAAATTAATAAAGATCAAACTAGAGAAATCAAAGAACTTCCAGAATCAACAGAAAGAATACTTGATTTATTGTTTCTTAATACTTGTGATTTAAAAAAAGTATTCCAACAATAAAAATACAACAACAAAAGAAAAATAATAGTATAAGGAAGAATCACTCAAGATTTTTTCAACAAATAATTTTGATCACATTTATCAAATATATTTATTATTAATTTAATAAGAATTAATTAATGTTTATTATAAGAATTTTAAATTTAATATCGTTATTGAAAAAAATGAAAAATGTTCATTTGTATCATCAGTAAAATTAAATAATTTAATTCAGGGATAGATTTCTTAATACATAATTTATATTTGGATAGTATGAAGCAAGTATACTTTAATATTAAATGATAAATAATTCAATAGGATAAAATATATTTTTTCATTAATCTAATATTAAGATTTTGGCAATGATTGTTTCTGTAATGACTTGATTATAAACAACGTGTATTATTTCAAGTGATGATGATTGAATACTTATTTTTAAATGATTATATTATTAAGACGATTATTAAAATAAAGGATAGAACCCTACATAATTCATTTAATTAAAGCAATTATAATTAAAAGAGTTAGTCTTTTAAATACTACAAGAATTACATTTAAGAAAATTTGCTTGAATCTTCTTATTATTTTCACATTTAACTTATATACCCATCTTTAATGGTGTATGTAGTTTATTTACTGAATAATCATAATTTCCATTTGCAGAGAATATTTGATTGGATTAAACAAATTCTAAATTAAATGTAGGTAATATATTTAAATCTTTAACTTATTTTCTACTTGTTCTTATACTAAAACATTCTAAAGTTGTGAATATAGTTGTAAATTAATATAAAATCCAAATTTAAGAATGACTGTTTGGAGTTTCAATAGAGTACCCTATTATTAATATTGACTTTAAATATTACATGTGCCCCAAGTATATGAAATTGTTGTGGCAGTGTTGGTAAATGATGCCTATATCCTTATATTGTCGCTATTCGGATAATTAAACCCAACTACCGCAAGAGCAAACCATCTATTTGGTTATATTGCAAGTGTTCCACTACTAAAAGCACCTGTAACTGTCTTCAATCCTAAATTAATAAAAGCTTCTTCAATTCCAACAACAACAAAATATCCAATTTATTTTATATTTGTAAATTTTCCTGCCACTTTGGTAATACTTACAGTTACTGAATTAATTGTTATCGAACTTATCTGAGTTTATACTATTAATTATTACAGATAATAGGAAATCAACTGATCCTGTATAATATATACTTGTGAGTACCACAAATCCGGTTTAAGCATTAGGATTTTTAATAGGAAATGTTTTATCGTCTGGATTTTGCATATTGAAATTATTTATAACTTCAATACGTTTATCATCTATTGCAAACCATCTTAATTTTACGGAATATACTCTTTTTTTACTACAAATAATAATTGCTTGAAATGCTATAAAGAATAGTTATTTATTTAATACATGTTTTTGTTATAGTTGTAATCGACAATTTAAACTCCATTTCAGGCCTTTCTTAATCAAAGTATTCATGAACAAAAAATACTTAAGGAATATTCGCAAATGAATTAGAAAATGAAATTGTGGCTGTTCTTGAATAACCATTTTCGCAAACGAAACTTGAATCATACGTCCTATCAAAATTCCTCGCCAATCCAGTATCATATTATATGAAAGGGAATATTTCTTTCACACTTATCAATAAAATTAAGATTGTTTTCATTTTATTTTAGATTATATTTATAGATTTATTATTCATTACCCATAATTATAAAATGATCTTTATATAATCCATTTAATTCAAAAAATTAAGCTATTTAATCATCCAGTTTCATTAAGTATAGATAAATAAATAAAAATATTTGTTTAAATTTTTTTTATGTTCAATTATTTTTGACTTATTCAACGTTTTTAATAGTAACTTTGATGATAAGGTAGAAAAAATACGCATTTATTTATTAATAAAGAATGTATCTAAAAAATAGTGAAAGAATCAAAAAATATCTATATATCTTGAACCTAGTATTATATAAATCTTGCTTTCAGTTTTTATGAGTGAATTGTAAGAGTGTTTATTTTTAGAAATAACCAGTTGGAAAATAATTTTTTAATCATTTTTATTGCAATAGATACCACTTTAATTTTACATTTCAAATTTTGAATCATATTAAAATAATACTGGAACCAGTTTTCATCTAAATTAATTTATCATTCAATCTTTTTTTTAATATAGTTTTTATTAATTATAAAAAACTTACAGCAAATTTGAATTTTCTACAAAGATAGTCTTTATTAATATGCAATACTATTCAAAATATTCTTTGTTTATTTTCAAACTCGATTTATATTTTATAAATAGAATGAAGAGAGTTTAAAGAATATAATAAGATACCAAGTTCTAGTTAATTAAAAGATAGAAGCCTTAAATAATTTATATATCAGAACAAGAAATTAAAGTATGTTTCCATTAAATTAAATTTATATTGATTTTTAATTTAACCAATTAACAACTGAGTTTGATAGGAAGAAATTTAAGTAAATTTATACTCATTTTTTTTCTGATTTTTATTTTTTAAATAGAAATAATTTTCAATCAGGATGTTTAAATAATCCATATAAATCGCCCTGAATAGAATGAGTAACATTATTAATTTATTCTGATAATCTATTTAAAGAATAAACAAAAAAATTACATTTATTTTTTTAAAAACTTCAATTCCCATTTAGATCATCATTTTATTCTGATTTATTATACCACCATATAAACCATTCATAATATAGACCATTGTTATTTAATTTCACCCTTATTTTGATATTTAGTATTCATAAAACCTATAATATAACTATTTATTATTATGGGTTTGCCCACCAGTATGTTTCTTTGAGCAGTCACATAATGTTGAATTCTCTGTTGAACTAATTTATTTATTTTGGGGTTGGG
>CAJJDN010000119.1:294062-367710 GCA_905182985.1 Paramecium sonneborni | reverse complement strand
AACCCTATGAAAAAGTTACGAACATTGGTTAAAAATTGTAAATTTCACTCAAAAACCTTTAGGAAAACACCTAGGTGCTTTTAGGCCCTGGCCTTTACTTTTATTTTTCAATAAAAACATAAGGAAAAAATAGTCCCCCCTAAGAAAAAAAACCTTATGTACTTTTGCGACACTTTATGTAGAGCCCCAACCGTACTTGGAATATAATTTTTATAATTACATGTAGGCTTTACCAACCAAAGTACTCCACCTCCTGAGTATCCCGAAACTCTTGTCTTAATCGATTCTTAAAATGATATTATTTATGATTATAATATGACATTAGCTTTGATTACAAATAGACATTAGCTTTAACAATAAAAAAGATATTAGCTATGACTATTAAATGATCTATGATTATTAAAATGATATTAACTTTACATTAAAATATGAAGTATTATTATTTTATTAGAAAAGATAATCATACTTTAATTATGGGTAGTGCTCTTCTAAATTCAGTTTTAATACCATCCCCACCATATTACAGCCGTTCTTTGGAGGCAGTCTCTTAGACCATCACATCCCTTTCCCTTATTCCCTCAAATGTGATGGGGTAGTGCGGTTCAACTTGTTGCAACTTTGAGCCTTGACCCAACCCTATGACAGGAGTCATATTTTTTTCAGTTCTTGACCATACAGAACCAATCCCAACCTTAAGATGGACATCATTTGTCTAAAAAATGAACCATAAGTTCTAATTTTTAGTGGAAATTGACTTTTAGAATGCTTTTTAATGAAATTTAATTAGAGATTATCTTAAGATTTAACAAAAGTTTTATAATCATTGAATCATTATTGTAAGAAGATTCATTTATTACTTTTTGGTAAGACTCCATATGTTTTTAATTTAAATACTTTTTTTCCAATGATTCATTATTGATTGATTAATTACATTTGAAATTTGATTTTAGACATTATTTATTTTATTTTCCTAGATATTGCATGATAATTTATTTCAGTTAGATCAACCTATTGAATAATGCGATTTAAAAATAACATATTAATGATTAAACTTTTCCTTTATTAAAAAAACTGTATCTTTTTTGTAATATAAAAGTCACGATTAATTTCTTAAAAATTGATAATTAAAAATGAAAAATTTTTTGGCAATTGCATTACTTATCCTTTGTATCACAGCTAAAAAGCATCACAAACCAGCAACAGGAGAAGAGGTATAAACAAATCCAATGAGATAATGTCTTTATGATAAATGTGGGGATCATGCAATTAACTGCATGTAAGATGATGCTTGTAATGAAACATTCGATATTTGTATTAAAACTCACGGACCTGATATGAAAATCGACCTAGTAATTATTATTATAATATTCTTAGTTTGTTGAATGTACTGCAAATAATAAAGTTGCATCTGCATTTGTTGATTGTATGAAAACCAATTGCCTTAGTTTCGCACCAATAATGAGATTTTTTAACAAGAGAAAATGAACATTGAGATGATTTTATTAAAACACATTCAAAAAACATCTAATTTTGTTAAATATACTTCTCATTTTTTTTGGACCAAACATACACAAGTGTTAAACAATTATTAATTATATACATATATCAAACCTCAAATATCAAATATTCAGGCAGTCTAGGTATCATCTTAAAATTAGGGACATTTCTCCTTAATTTTTCGCAGCTATTGACTTAAAGTTTTAGTTTAAGACTTGAATTTTATGATTGTTTTTACGTATTTCCTTAGATATGCTAATTCTCTAATTTCTTAAATTCATCAACTATTTGCTTTTTTTAATAATTTCTTTAGCAGATTCTGAGCAATAATTTTATAAACAAAAAGACAGATGAATTAAAAGTATTATCAAGACTACCCAAGATTAAACTTCTTTCAAAAGTTTTATAAAATTCATTTATGAAAAAAGATTAATACGACTATATCAGTGGTGAAATGATCTACAAGAAATAAGAGTTTCTTTGGATTCAGATTTGGTGCACCATAATTAATTATCAAGTATTTAATAAATAATCTAAGTATTGAAAAAAACAAAACTATTTACTACAAAGTATTAGCCTTAGTCTCTATCCGAACAAGTAATCATAGACCCATTTAAGAAGTCTTCTGATTCCTACTTTATTCTATTTTTGATGGATTTATGGCACTTCTATTCGCTGGAGACTAACTAAGAAGAGACCAAGTAGGGTTTAATGTGTTATAATAATACTTCCCTGCCAATTGTAGCTATCAGATATTTGGTATGATACTTCCCTAAGCATGTTCTTCAATCCTATTCTTTCTACTATTACTTTCTATTTGCAATCAAAGGTTTCAAAACCTTCACCCTCATTAATGGCTTTAGCCCACAGTAGTTAACCAATTGCCATAGTAAATTGTGTAGCTCGCCCTCTATATTCTTGTGAAGTGATTGAATAAGGTCACAGAATAATAGTCCAGATGGATCCCATAAAACATATTATATGAAGAATTCAATGTCTGATTCGCCATATGAGCTATATTGAAAAATCCTTCAAATGAAAATTAATAGTTTACTCCTAAAGATGATGGAAATTTCCTTAAATTGTTCCTAAAATAACGAGACGCTTTTTGGAAGTTTTTTTATAAAAAGTTTTTATTGATTGATTTATTTTAGGAATATCAAAATCATTCAAATCATCGGTATAGCAATTTGTATTATTTAAATAATATAAATACAAGAAATGTGGATGCAATTAATAATTCAATAATCAGTTGATTCATTATAATTTAAACATTTTTCTTAATCTCTTTACCAAAAATTAAATGTATAGATTGATTAGATAAAAATGAATAAGGAAACAAGATTTTTCACATTGTTCGCAATTTTAGGTTTCCTGGATTCTCAAAAATCCTAAAATACATTCACATATCATGTTTAGCAACAATTTTTAGAATAAATCCAAGTTAGACAACTTTTATCACTATTTACAATTTATACAAATAAATTATTGTTCTTCAAAAATCGATATTAATCCAATGCTGGTCATATTATTAAAATTCTCCATCAATTTCGATAAAACAAATTTAATAATCTCATGTCTTGGAAATTTTGTTCAAATTTCGATATTGATCAGTATTGCATGAAGTAGAGTTATCCGGAGTAATTTACAAATCAAATATAATTAATTACATTTTGAATAAATAATTAACCAGTACTATTATATCCTTCTCCATATTTAAAATTAGTTTCTATTTTTATTGTTAATTGCCACAATAGCAAAGATATGATTAATCAATACAAATTAAACATTTAATATCACATTTGTAACATTCTCCTAATTAGCCATCATTAGTAATATCCAAATAAACTCTTATAAATATTATAATGAAATGTTAGTTTGAGATTAATAATATAAGTCAGATAATAGATTCCTGTATCTCAATAAAGAAATGGCATTTAAGAATTAATTTTCAAAAAATGATGAATTATGATAATGAAAATTTTATGTAAATATAAAGTGGCTTTGATAAAAAATGCTATATTAGAATTGAAGTAAAAAATTAATGATTATGTTTTTAGAACAAGGTTGATATTTTTAGGAGAGTTTTTCAACACTGTTTTCGAAACTAATAATTTGAAGAAGAATGCTGAAGATTTTTCAGATAAAAACAGTAGGGGAACATATGTAAAGAGACAATTATCTGAAGAATTAGAAATCATGATTATTTGTGGATTACAAGAAAATAGCTGTAGGTAAAATTTTTAATGGTGCTTTGCCAATTAATAATGGAAAAATAATAGGTTAATATATTCCATTAGGAATTAATCATTATTTTGAATCCAATATATTTGGAATTGGTAAAGATCATTGTATTTTTGATTCTAAATATGGAAGATACGGTCTTGGTCTTGGAATTTGCAATATATTATATTTCCTTTATATTCTTAAAGAACAGATTTTTATACAGTAACTAAAGGTGAAAGTGATAATAAAGTATAAATCATAACAAAAATCAATATTAATATTTTAGCAGTTATTCGGTTTTTTATCTTCTTTCCATTATCATGCTGTTTATTTTTGCTATATTCTTTTAGATATCATCTTCTTGTGAAAGCCTAATGAACTCATGTGATTTCGCTGATTATTGAGATTATTCTGACATCGTAGACGAGGTTGAACTTTTAATTGGACTAACATTCCTTTTAGGTAATAATCTATTTATTCTATTCTTGATATCACTTAATTGTTATCTCATTTCTTAACAAAACTAAGCATTTTCAGATTACATCTTTACGTTAATTATTTTATAACTAAATGTAAATAAAGAAATCAGCTTTGAAGATTCTTTGAGGCAATCTCAATTACCTTAACAATAGAAATAGAATAAAAAGAAAAATGACAAAATAGACAAATAAGTTAAATTCACAGGTAAGGTTCGGATTAAACATAGACGAGGAATTAAAATTATTGAAATGCTCACTCCTTAAGTTAAATAATAGCAATAAGCTATTAGAATTGCGAATGGTAAATTAGATTTTCTCTTTGACAGCTCTAGAGATGTTAACTTAGTCAAACCTTATCAAAAGATGGAAATGAAAATATGTATTCCAAAGATAATATCACAAAGAGAAGAAAACTGAAAATAATCTTGATGTAGTTTAAAAGCATTGAAACATTTATGTCGCATTATCAATTTGATATTAATAATAAGCTTATGAAGGAAAATTATTTAAAAACCCATATTAGATTAGCATATCTATTGAAAAAGGATATATAAGAAGATAAGTAGGAGATTATATTTTTGCTACTAGAGGACTGGTTTAATCGAATAATTATAAAGGATATATGAGCAAGCAGATTTATTTGATTCTTTATTTGAATTAGCAGACACATAGACTCCTGATGTAGAAAAATCAGAATATGTTGGCTTTTTTGAGTTACTCAATTAGAAATACAGGAGACAATAAGAGGAAAATACATTAAATATTTATACACTTAGAATTTGAATAGTTGTACTATGAAATAATAAANGGAATTGGTAAAGATCATTGTATTTTTGATTCTAAATATGGAAGATACGGTCTTGGTCTTGGAATTTGCAATATATTATATTTCCTTTATATTCTTAAAGAACAGATTTTTATACAGTAACTAAAGGTGAAAGTGATAATAAAGTATAAATCATAACAAAAATCAATATTAATATTTTAGCAGTTATTCGGTTTTTTATCTTCTTTCCATTATCATGCTGTTTATTTTTGCTATATTCTTTTAGATATCATCTTCTTGTGAAAGCCTAATGAACTCATGTGATTTCGCTGATTATTGAGATTATTCTGACATCGTAGACGAGGTTGAACTTTTAATTGGACTAACATTCCTTTTAGGTAATAATCTATTTATTCTATTCTTGATATCACTTAATTGTTATCTCATTTCTTAACAAAACTAAGCATTTTCAGATTACATCTTTACGTTAATTATTTTATAACTAAATGTAAATAAAGAAATCAGCTTTGAAGATTCTTTGAGGCAATCTCAATTACCTTAACAATAGAAATAGAATAAAAAGAAAAATGACAAAATAGACAAATAAGTTAAATTCACAGGTAAGGTTCGGATTAAACATAGACGAGGAATTAAAATTATTGAAATGCTCACTCCTTAAGTTAAATAATAGCAATAAGCTATTAGAATTGCGAATGGTAAATTAGATTTTCTCTTTGACAGCTCTAGAGATGTTAACTTAGTCAAACCTTATCAAAAGATGGAAATGAAAATATGTATTCCAAAGATAATATCACAAAGAGAAGAAAACTGAAAATAATCTTGATGTAGTTTAAAAGCATTGAAACATTTATGTCGCATTATCAATTTGATATTAATAATAAGCTTATGAAGGAAAATTATTTAAAAACCCATATTAGATTAGCATATCTATTGAAAAAGGATATATAAGAAGATAAGTAGGAGATTATATTTTTGCTACTAGAGGACTGGTTTAATCGAATAATTATAAAGGATATATGAGCAAGCAGATTTATTTGATTCTTTATTTGAATTAGCAGACACATAGACTCCTGATGTAGAAAAATCAGAATATGTTGGCTTTTTTGAGTTACTCAATTAGAAATACAGGAGACAATAAGAGGAAAATACATTAAATATTTATACACTTAGAATTTGAATAGTTGTACTATGAAATAATAAATAATGAAGGCTGAATATTTTTCAATTTTATAATAATCCTTCTTCATAGATATTAAAATATTCTTATTTTATTGTTTAGCAGTAATTTTAAAGTCATCAAGTTGCAAAAGTTTAGTCAGTTTTTATTGAGGACTATTACTTGCTTAAAAAATAGACTGTAAACTTATTGTGGGCTATGGAAATTTTTCATCCTAAGTCTTCATCTCTATCTCTGGAATATGCTTTTTTAATCTTCCCTTTATTCTATTAGCTTATTTTGGGTGCTGAGGTAAAGGAGTATTGACATTACTTGTTTTATTAGCTTATTCAATATTTATTAAACAATATTCAATGAAATTCTCTTTTTTTAGTGATGCATTTCTTGAGAATTTTTTGGACTTGAATTTTAAATCTTAAGAAGTGGAATGTAAAATAATTGTTGATTTGCTTTATCTCAATTACATCACAGGTTGCTTCAATGATAATAAAGCCTATTTAGCTTATTAAATCTCTGTAAAAAGCAATCGAATTTATATAAATAATTGGGAAAACTTCTCCTAGAGTTATTGCCGATCGGATAAATTTGCATTAAATAATTTTAATGTAATAATATAGGGAGTTCAAATCTCATATTAGGAAGTCAGAATACACAACTTCAGATAAGAACTTTCCCCTTGCTTTGCAAGCCTTATTAATCTATGTATTTTTTATATCATTTAACATTGCCGGAAAAATGTGTTAATAAGACATTTTTGCTAAAAGATTTCCTGGAGATGAAAACAATTTAGGAAATTTAATGTGGTTTTGTTATTAAACAGTTGCTTTTATTGGTTTAGCTTAATTACCTAAAATTGTAAATTTTATCACTTTTAGAATCATATTGATGGTAGGATCTTTAGGCCCGTAGATTTTTATTTTACCTGCCATTATGGCATCTAGTTCGAATTGTCCTGATTGGGCAATCTATTTAATTGGTATACTTTGTTCCATCTGTTCTGGAATATTATCAGTAATATTTTTATTTGGAATGCTATATTATTTATCTAACTTATCATTCGGAGACGAAAAAATATTATACTATTGTTCACTCTATTTTATGTAATTTATGCACATTTAATTTTAGTCATAGTTTTCAATGGATATTAGGTAGCTTTTTTGCAGAAATTTTTAGTAGAGCAACAATCGAGGCAATTGGCAGACTATTTTATATTTCTATTGTATAATTAGTTCTGAGTCTTCTTTTTTTAACTACTTTTGAACCCAATCATCCAAGGTTAAGAAGAACTAAAGAACAAATTCTTAGTTTGATTGAAATTAAAACAAGTTAACAACTTGATAAAGTAAATACTTTAAGATAATTAATAATCAGTGGATTATAAGTTGATAATTTGAATTAATAATAAAAAGCTAAATCAGAAGAGGAACTCAAATAAATTATGAATAATATGACAATTCAATGTTTTTCTTTAGATTCAAGCAATTTAAGTATGATAATTGAAAAAGAAGAATTTAATGTTTATTAAAATAAATCATATTTAGAATGTATAAAATATACTTCATATGAATTATGGAGAAAAAGTGCTTTATATTTATTACCTTTAGTATTAACTGTAGCTCTACTTGAAGGTTTTATTTATATTTAAATGCTCAATTATATAATGTTTTTGGCTTAGAAGGTTGATGGTGCTAGTAGCTCCTTTGAAATCGAATTTATTTTTTTTTATGTAGGTTTAGGTTATGTTCTTGGATGTTTTGCTATTGGAATTTTTGGAGATTTTAAAGATAAAATAGTTTGGATGATTTTCACTTTGACTATCTTACAATTTAGTTTTATTTTTAGTTGGGTTGTAATAAGTTATAGGACAAATATCTACTTTTTCTTTTAGTTGTTTGCTGCGATGTTAGGATTTTGTGCTTCTGGCTTAACTTCTTCAATTGTATCCTTTTTATGCTTTGAATTTTCATCCTTAATTTATATGGTAGATACAATTTATATTATTTATTCAATTTGTTTTGCAATATCATCGCTACTTTTTATATTTGGAAGTAAAGATGTATTTGAACATTTGATTGTCAATTTATCAATAATTTAAATTGTTGCTATGAGTAATTACTACTTTATCTATAAATATTATAGAATAAAAAAATTAAGTAAATAATGAATATTGATTAATATTAAATCAAATTACTCGAAAAATAACAAATTTTATTTACAATCGAAGCATGGCTTTTGATCTTCAATTTTCTATCCATTTTACATAATAAACACCTTTCCAGATATAATTACTCCTATATTTCATCCAAAAATCCATTATCCTCTAATTCTTGCAATTTTTCACCATTACCTATGTACTTGACAAAATTAAAGCCAATTATATCCATATTCCTTAAAAGCTTAAACAAATTAAACAATCTTTTTATCAGATGCAACATCGATTTTTTATTAAGCCCATGATTTTTATTCTAAAATTAAAAATGCTTTATTTTAGCTTGATTTAATTTTATTACTTTAACATGATAGAGAAGGATAATAAATTTTAATTCTGTTAACTTATTGTTTTTTCATTTTTCACCTCAACCATTACTAGATGATGAATGCTGAATAATATTAATATTAATTTATATTCATAAAATATATTAATTTATTAACTAAAAGATAGTGGCCCCAACAGTTTAATATTACTTCATTAATGTTCCTATTTCTTCGTTTTTTATTTCTAAATTTTCTTTTATTAGTAAAAGGAAATATTCTCGAGCCAAAATGATTTAATTGATATCTCTTAAATTCGTAAAATTTTTTAGTTTCATAAATGTTAATGGAGGTATAAATTTTGAATCCTACAAATAGTCCTCATTTCCCTATGAGTATTGCAAAATAAAATCAACTATCAAATTTTTTAAGGGCTAATTTATTGCAACAGTTTGTTAACAGAAATTATATTGTAAATTGGATAATTTTCTTCTAAAAAAATAAAGTGATAATTTTTATGAAATCTGATACTACAGATTGCTGTACTTTAGTCTATTAATACAGTTTTCCATCTCGATTATAGTCATGTCTGTTTATCAACAAGGTTATTTACAATGTATTGTATCGTAGACCATTTATATCAAGACACCATTAAAGCTAAAATTAAAAACCTTAAATAAAATGCATTAGTAGCACTAGTTAACTCTTGTAACTGAATCAATTAATTTAAAATGTTCTAATGAACGATTTAATTTAGGAGGAGGCATTTATAATAACTCAAGATAATCTTCAAATAATCGCACAGTTTAATGAGAAATTATCTCTTATATAAGTTTATCAATAAATTGCTTATTTTTTATTAAGATATTGTCATTAGATATCATTAAATTTAGAGAATCACTTAATTGAACTTCTTTTTTCAAAGAAAATAAATATTTTGAAGTTTCAGGTTGTTGTTTTAAAAAGTTATCAAAATCTTTTATAGTAATGAACAATTCGAATTCTGATCTAGTGCATTAAAAGCATCTAAATAATTAAATTTAATTTAGTTTAAAAATCTCTTCTTAAGTGAGTTTAACTTAATTTCTCTTCTATTAGAGGAATCAACAGCGATTTAATACATAAATAATTATCATCTCTGTTATTCAGATCTTAAGTTGGCTTTTTGTTACTCCTGCCATTATATTTTAGTTTTTCCCCATTTTTTTTAGTTATCATTGATTGCAAATTGGTTTTAGTTTATTTGGGAGTAGAAAAAGTAAAATCTTATACATCTACTGATTAATCAAGAAGTCTACCAATTTTTTATCACTTATAAATGCTAATTTATTTTTAAAATATTTTGAACATCTTAGATTGTCCCTTCAAATTATACATTTTAAGATGTTTTCAAAGAATTCATTAAATCAATTTATAAATTTAAATATCTTGCCTAAGCTAATTATACTTCTGGTGATAGTTGTTATTAATTACATTTCTTATTGTTTAATCACTTGGGAGTATTAATCTTAAAAAATCAATATTTGAATGGTTTATAAATTAAAATTTGGCTCCTTGATTAGATAAGTAGATAATGAGGTATTGTTAACTTATTATTTGCATCTTATAATTTAATTAATACTTTGTAAGGAGGAAAAGTAGGCAGCTAAATTAAAATTTTTCGATTTTGCTAAATTTTATTTTCTATTTATGCATATTCTATAAAAAAATCACATAAATGCATTATAATCAATTTTTAGATTTATATTTATTTTTCTTTTTATTATTTTTCTTATTAGATTTTTTTATTTCCTATTTAACTTCATCTTATTGAAGTTAGAGTTATTTTTCTTACTCCAATAATTCTTCAAAAGTCAATTCTTCTGGTTAATCGTTGTCCTTACTGTCTTCTTGGAATTGAAGATTTTATTATTGTTATTATAATTGTTTTTCAAATTTACTGATATTGATCATGTCTCCATTGTAATCTAATAATGTTTATTCTTTAAAATCCTAAAATAAACAAATATGAATTACTTTAGTAATAATTTACAATCTTTCAACAACATTACAATTAACAGTATTTTTGTAAAAATTGTATCCTCCAAAAAGTAAAATTTGATTGTTTTTAATATCTAAACAAGCACAAGCTCTATATTTATAGGATGGTCTATGAAATATAAAAAAGTTAATTACACTTCCTTTTAAGATCTCATACAGGTCCACTAATTATCTGTAAATGATAATAGATAATGGGTGGTTTATCCATTTTCTTCGGCAAAATAAATTAACTAGTTTTAATTCAGAGAGACATATTGGCCAAAAGCAATAGATTTTGGAATATTAGTTTTAATTTGACTCCATGTAAAAGATTTTAGATCCAATGAATACATATCTTATAAACAGGTTCTTTCAAATAAATTTATTGATTATGAGCCTCCTGCTATTATCAATTTATTGGTATTAACAAAAGCTAGATGACTATGTCTTGGAGAAGGAGGTTGTCCTTTACAATTTACAGGCGTAAAATCACATTAAGTAACTTAAAAGAAATCCAATTAATTAGAAAGTCTCATTTGTTCATCTAAACCACCAAAAATATAAAATGATAAATCAGCTATTTATGTAAATGAGAAATTAATTCTAAATTATGGCTTAAACTCATTTTTGATAGATAATATGGTTTTAGTGGGTAAATCAGCATAAAAGATTTACTATTGAGTGGCTCTATTGTACGAAATAAACCAAATACAATTTTTAGTAAAATAAGTTTGAGGATGTACAAATTAATAGTCAAATTATTCACCAGAAAATATAAAATGCTCTTCTATGTTAAATTTCTCTCTATTAATATATACTCCATGTAATTCTGTTTTTTATGAATAACAAATCAATAATCTATCATTATAAATGTGAATTGTGCTAAAAAATGAATTTTATTTAAAGTCTTGTATCATTGATGATTTTTTCCAAAGAGTTAGTTTAACATCAATATAATTTTATGGCAGCCTTTCTTCGAGCACGTTTTCATTAGAATTAAACATAATTATAATGAATAAATAATAATCGATCGGATAATATGTATTTGGTATATATTTTGAAGAATGAATATAGGCAAAACCTTAGGAGAAGGTACCTTCGGAAAGGTGAAATTGGCTACCCATCAAACAACTTAAGAAAAGGTGGCAATCAAAATTTTAGAGAAGAGCAAAATAGTGGATACTTCTGATATTGAAAGAGTAACAAGAGAAATTTAGATTTTGAAATAAATCAGACATCCAAATTTAGTGTAATTATATGAAGTATTATGTGATTATACTAAGATAATAGAAACTTAAAAATAACTGTTTTTAGTAATGGAATATATAAATGGTGGAGAATTATTTGATTACATTGTTTAAAATTAGAGACTGAGAGATGCAGAAGCAGCTAAACTTTTTGCTTAATTAATTTAAGGAATAGAGTATATGCATAAATTGAGAATTGTACATAGAGATTTAAAACCTGAGAATTTAATGCTTGAAAATAAATAGAGAATCAAGATTATTGATTTTGGACTATCTAATTTATATTAAAATGATGAATTACTAAAAACAGCATGTGGATCACCATGTTATGCTGCACCTGAAATGATAGCTGGCAAAAAATATAATGGATTAAATTCAGATATTTGGAGTGCCGGTGTTATTTTGTTTGCTATGTTAGCTGGCTATTTACCATTTGAAGAGGCAAATACAAATCTATTGTATAAAAAAATCTTAGCAGGAGAATACAAATGTCCTGGAACTATTTCATTACCTGCTAAGAATTTAATTGCTGGTATTTTATAAACTGATCCTCTAAAAAGATACACAATATCAGATATTAGACGACATCCTTGGCTAACTAATAATCACAAAAGTCCATTATAAGTTGGCATTATTGTTGGACTTCATAAGATTCCAATAGATTTCGATATATTGAAATAATTAGTTAAAATGGGTTATGCTTAAGATTACATTGAAAAGTGTGTAGAAAATAATAGACATAATCAAGTGACGACAATTTATTATTTATTATTAAAAAAGCATTTAATCAATGGAGGAAAATCTTTTGCTGGTAATTATTTTACTTTTCACCAAAATAGATATTGGATCTGATATATTCACACCTATACCAAATCCACCTAAGCATGCTTCTACTTCCGATTATGGTGCTAAATAGCTTAATAAACCTTTGCCTGTTATTAGACCAAAACTACATGATGAATCTCCAATAAATCTCAGAAGTCGTTATATTAATAATTCTCTACATTCTCAATAAGCTACAACTTTAAATTAATCACCTAAAATTCATTCTGTAGATTCTAAAAGACCACAACTCGATAATTTTAAATTAGACTTGAATTAAACTGTAAGAGATACAACTTATTCAAAAAACATCAATCCATCTGTTAGACCTAGAGGAATTAGTGATTATTATTCTAAGCAAGGAACTAATGCCTAAGAATCTACTAGATAAAAATCAGTGGATTATGGACCAAATAATTAAATCAATTTAGCCTATTATAATGATACAAGAATGAAAACATTTTACAAGGTTAAGTGATTATAGTTGTATATCCTGCTCTTATAATTATTTTTAGTTATTCATTATAACATAAATTTTATAATGTTTTCGCCTCGCTCAAATTAGTAAACACCAACCTAAAGAAAAATTGGAAGAAAAATGACAGAATCATCACACAAATCTTCAAGAAAAATTGAAATCTAAGCATTGCCTTCTGGTATCAGAATAATTATTTCTGAATCAATACTAACATAAAATCATATTTCATCCATTAGAGACAGTTTAATAAAATATCTAAAATATGAAGGTAATAATTAAGAATGTAATCTTAAGAATCTTATTAAAAATTAAGACCAGTTGATATTCAAATTATGAATGAATATTCTTTGACATAAGTTTCATTTGTTAAAGAATTTAGCGAAAAAAAAGAATTAATTGTAAATATGCTCCTACATCTCTTTTTTTACAGAAATGCAAAATATATCAAACAATGTTTTCAAGAAAAGAATTAAGCAGATGATATTAGAGAATTCTAAAGATTGTTAATTTTTCATAAGAGTGAATTAAATTCCTTAGAAGTTAGAACTCTTTTAACTTGGCTAAATGATTATATTGCTCATTATGATTTATTCTACTTTAAAGCTTTATCTGATGATGGATTAGATATTGTTTATAATGTTGTTTTGGATATTCCTACTTTTGTACCTCCATTATCATAAGCCAATTTTATACCTTAAAATGTATTTCATATAATAATATTAGAACAAATAATATGCAGATATTGATTCTGAAGAAGAAGAAAAATATGCCAAAAGAAGAAATATGAGGGAAAAAGAAAACTAAGACCTACAAGATTAACTTTAAGAAAATTAAGAAGAAGCTGCGTAACAAGAACATGAATCTAAAAAACCCAATGAATTTGAAGAGTATATTTAATAATAAGTTTTTGGAACTTCTTAATAATTATTTTAGAAGATTGAAGAGTAGAATAAAATTATTATAGATTAAGTTGAAAGAGAAAATAATAAGAAAAAAAAATGAAATTTAGAAAATTAATCTTTGTATTTGTATTATCATTAAATACCAATATTGTAATGACCAGGACGTATTAAAAGTGTTATCTTGTCTTAATTTTATGATTAATATTCTTAAACTTTAAATCCATTCTTATCAAAAAACAATAGTACTACATGGCTTAGAATAAATATCATTTTACATATTTAAAAATTTTGCTAATTCTGATATAATTAATTCTGTTGAATTGAATTCTTACTCCCAAATTAAAATATTGTTGATATCACTAACAGCAAAATACATTTCACTGTTTAAAAATAAATAATTAGAAAGGCTTCTAAAAAAAATAATTACTATTCCATAAAAGCAACCATCAATATCTTTGTTTTCTTGATTATGAGCAGCAAATTCCTACTCTAATTATATTTATCTTTAATTCAAATCCTAAATTTATCTTATTGATTAAATTCTATAAAAAAATTCAAAAATCAATTAATCACTAAAATTCGGAATCTAATCAGAGTGAAAAGTTTAAAAATTAATTTAGCAAGTAAATTTCCCAAGTATTTAATTTTTAAAAGTATCGAATTCCTTATCATTGAATCTAATTAAAAGTTCTAAATATTAAAATCCAAATGCTGAATAAAAACAATTTCCATCTCCTCTTACTTATCTAAATGAGCAACAATATTTTCGTAATTCCATTTACTATTATGTATTTTAAACTCTATAATATTGAAATAATTCTTCATCTGACTAAACTTTTCTCAAGTAAAATTAATACTCTTTCGTTGTATCTCTTTTTCTTGAGCTTTCATCATATAATTGATTAATATAGTTTTTAATTGATTAAGATCTTAATTGATCAAATTTTACATTAGTGTCTTGATTAGATCTTTACTAAGTTATAATAATATTCTTTTGAGGAATATCATTAATTTTAATTAAATCAACTTGATTAGATATATTTGAAATTGACTTTTAAGATTCTTAATTTTCTTTAATTTCACTTTTGTTCTTGCTCTACTTAATGAGAATTTTCAAGTTATTAATATCATTTTAAGTTTATTTTAGTTAAGAAATAAAGCTCTCATTTTCTAATCTTAATTAATCAAGAATCTTTGATGATACTTAAAGTAATTCAATCTTTATGTTTTATTATATCTCATTCATTTTTTATATTCCATTTCTATTTTATGAGAGAAAAATATTACACTTTTTCTGCATCGATTCTTGATTCTAAAGTCTTTAAATGATTATCAATATAAATTCTAATGTCTTTTACATTTTCTTCAATTTTACAAGATATTTAATTTTGCTATTCTAATGTAAATTAACTGAAGCTTAAATATTATAATAAATACCTAATTTATTATACTTCTTAAATTTTTGGTTTTTTTTAAATTTTTTATTAGTTTTCTTTTAATAAAATCAAATCCTTTTGAAATATCTCTTAAATTTAATTAATTTGATTCAACTTACTTGTCAATTATAAATTATTTTAATCAAATTTTAAATTTACAGAATTTAATTCTTGTTAAACTTGTTAAACAATATTTAAAATTTATTTTTCTATTATTTCATTGTTAGTATTAATCCTTTAAAATAACTATTATTCTTTCTACTATTCACATTTTTGATTTTACATTTTATTTATAGATTTCAGATAATTTTCAAATAGTTTATCAAGATCTTTATTATTATTATTATATTTTTACATTCATTGTTATTATTGTAATATTGTTCTCTAATTTTGAGTTCAATAAATTATGATAATGCAAAAGTATTTTTTTTAAATTCTTCCTTATTTTAACTTTATTTTAAAATCTAAATTTCTTATTGTTAAATTCTCAATAATTTTTCAATCTCTTGCACCTTTTCAACCGTATCTTTGGTACCCTTACTTGATATTTTATTTTTAGAGTTAGTCTTTTGTTAATTTTTTTGATTTATTTCTTGAGGAGTTTGCACTTCTTCTTCTTCTGTAAAATTAACTAATTAAGACTAATTATTTTATTCGACAGAATTTTAAATTCTATTTTTTTATATTTGCTCTTTTGTATTTAATTTTCTTGCTTATTATTTATTTTAAATTTACTTTTAGTCTTAACTATATTAAAAAGACTTACTTACTTTACTTCTTATTAATATTTTTCCTAATAATCTAAGTTATTTTATCTATTTTCGAAAAGATCTCCATTTGATACTTTGATAATCTAAGTTTATCTAAGTGATGAATTTTTTTCAATTTTATTTTAATGCAATGTTCTTTGTTAAGACATATTCTAGTATTGTTAAAAACTATATTAAAAAAGATAAATAATAATAAAATTATCAATCAATGGGATGCATTTAAGAAAGAGAGGGTAAATATAGCAGAGAATTTGTTTATAGAAATAGTTCAATAAAACTAATTGATGGTGTAATTGAAGAGATTGATTCATAAGCCATTGGTATTTATAATTTGAATATTATAAGTGAACCTCTCCTTAAATCCTATGACAAGTAAATTAAGAGAATAAGTTTATAAATATATATACAATCACTTGGAAGATTTCAATTTTATAGAATAGGAAAGAGACATAATTTAACTAGAATAATTAAGCAATAAAGTTTTTGTAAATACTGAAACCCTATTAAATTTTTAAATTGATTTTAGTTGCGGAGTAAATGATAAATATTAGATAAGTGAGTGTGATCTAATGACTACTTTTGAGCAGATCCTTTAATTTGCAGACAATACATCTTATCTCTATCAAATATGCTTTACTGATTATATTATGTATGAGATCCATGATATTGATTATAATTCTTATGCAGATTGTTTAGTAAAATCTGTTTTCAAGTATAATATTTGAGCAAATAGGTTTTTAACATAAAATAAAAATAGACATATATGTTCTGTCAAGTTTTTATGTATGAAAGCAATAAATGTAGTATTTTGATAATTTATAATAGTTGAATACGATATTTTAAAAAATGATGAAGTATGAAAATTATGATTTTTGATCAATATTAATAATTATAAATTAATGTCTATATCAATAGGAGTATAATCTTATAATACATTTTTAGGACATTCCAATGAGTGAAGAATAATAACAACATATTATAAATGGGGGATTACTAAAATGTGAGGATATGCATAATGGATCATGCATTGTTGATGCTTTATTTCGGTTTGTAAAAATTTGGAATAATTCTTATAAATATTATATTCCAATACATTTGATCCCTTTATTATTATTTCAAAGAAAAAAATTAAAGCAAAAGTAATTTTACCAACATAATTTTATAGTCCAGGAAAGACTTTGAAATAATGCTTTTTGGAATTTTGTGGTTCTGTATTTTTTGTTGCTGGATATATTTCAGCTTGTAAATATGTTTTCTGTAAATTAAGAACAATGGAGTTTAATAATAGTAATGCTATAACTATTATTTTAATAGGGATTTCGCTTAGTTTATCTGGGTTATTTTCCGGAGTTTTTCTTTTTGCAGAGAAATTAAATAGAAGAGCTGAAATAACCATCTTTTTAGCTCCTAAATTTTTAGAAACTGTTTGGCATATGCTATAAAAAAGAAATTTAGTCATGAAAATTGATTATTGGGAATATATTATATTTGGAATAGCTATGGGAATAATAAATTATCATTATATTAATAAAGTAAAAAAGAATAATAATATTAATTTTTTTAGCCAAATTAAATTAAATACTCTTATTTGTAAGTATTCAAAAAAATATGGAACTGATTAATATTACATATATATATATATATAACAATTATTTATAAGATTACTATCATTTTTTTTTCAAAAAGAAATCATTTAGTGTAGCTGGACCACTGCTATGCATATGTATAGTTCCTGATGTAGGTAAACTTGCATCTCCCAACATATCATCATAAAATGAATTAGGATAATAGTTTGGCCTTTCCAAAACTTTAAAATTGTAATTTTTAGAATAAAGATTTTGAAACTCTCTTTGAAAATATGATTGATCCATGCCAACATCAATTTTGTCAGGTAAAGCATCTGGTTTAAAAGTTGGAAATTCATCTACCGATTCTGCAAATTATGAATGATAAGATTAATTAAAATAGGATTAAGTCTAGGACGTAGGAGTATTTATTCTTAAATGGTTAATCTTCTGTTTAACCTTTTACAACTTTTCTCCAAATTAATTAAATAAATGATCCAATTAATTATCTTATTTTCTTTCTGGAGAAATGAAGCTATTTGAGCTATGTTAATGAATATTATTTGAAATTTGATAGTCAAATTCCGTTTTTATTCTTCTATTATCAGTAAATCGATATGAATCTACAGTTTCAGGACTTTGTTTTCTAGATCTCTCATAGATCTAAGTTGAATTTAATTGAGTAGGAGTTTTAGAATGATAATTTGATTATGTGTTTTATTGTTGTCTTTAAGGAACATAAAAAGTCATTTAATTTTATGGAGTTGTTTGTTCCTATTAATTTCTCTCTTAATGAGTAGTACTGTAATTATTTGTATTATACGAATTTTAAATTTGGTAGGTATGCTATTTATTAACATATCCCTAAGAGGGTGAAGGACTTTGAGATTAATATTTATTATTCATAGTTGTACTATTAACAAATTTATCCATCTAAGCACGATTTCCCAAAGAATTCGTACTCAAATTCATCTTCTAATTTAAGATTTTTTCCAATTAATATAAATCAATTCTTTATTCTTCATCTACCTGGAGCATTTTTCCTAATAAATCCACAAATTAAGGCTAATATTACTGTGACAATACTCTCAGGTATGTATTAATTACATCTTATGAAACTAGGAATTTAGATAAATCATAAATCGATTAGGCAGATTATTAAAGTGCCAATTCCAGAATTACCAAACCTAATGAAAAAACCTTAATAAAATAATTTAATACTTCTGATTTCTCATAATTGTAAATAGGGTTCAAAGTCCGTTTGCCCAACTCATATACTAGAATTGGGGCCAAATAACATTAATTTGTAAATCCAATTAACTGCATCTTGTATTCATAAATATCAGTTATAAATCGAATATCCGTTAATTAGTATCTATTATTTTATGTTATCAATATTGTTTAAGGGCTTAATTGTCCATGTCTAATTCTTTTTGATATAAACATCAACAACGCTTATGTAACATCTTTTATTATTGATAAACAATCAAACTGACTTAGCTTTTTCAATTCTCCAACACATTTCTATGTATATTAATATTGCAATTATATCCCGAATAGTTGACCACAAAATGATTTTTACTCACTAGTAGTGAATTTCATTAATCTGCAAATGGTTGGATCTTAAATTTATGTTCGCTTTTATGTTTCAGTTCTTGCTTACTCATATTAAACAAACGAATCATATGTTTTATTTATTTGAATCAATTACTCATTTTTTGTATTTAACAAATAACCTTATCCGTATGCAACATTATTAACATCTTAATTCATTATAATATAAATTATAAATTTTATTTCAACAACTCAAATTTCGAGTCACAATTCATTTTTTTCTCAATCAATCCTCTAAAATTATTTTATATTGTTTATTTATTATAATATTACACTCTTTATAAGACTATTGAAAGCTACTCACAAAATTCTAAATCTTAACTATTAAGCATTGTTAATAAAATATCAAAATGCTTTGTCAACTGTTACAAAAACTAATTCTAAAATTAGCCTTAAGCAATTATTTCTAATAGTAACTACACCATATTTCTATCATCAATCATTTTTATTACAAATACATCCAATAATCCATTATCTAAAATGAATTTTTGAACATCCTCATTACACTAAAATTAACTAAATTATTACAATCTCTTAAGAAAGATATTTTATTGAAATAGATATATCTCTATCATATAGAAGCAATATAAATGCAACTAAAGTTTAATTTTTCTTTTTCTTTTCTAATAAAGCTTTTAATTGAAGTATAAATTCTCTATTTTTTGAATCGTGAATTCCAATATAATATTTGCAATTTTGTTATTTTTTTTGATTTTTTATGACTTCTTCAATTTATTAACAATTAATTGTAGTACATGTATTTTTAAAATAAAAATATGATAGTTGTAGCAACAATTTATAAATTTATTAAAAACCTTGTTTATTGATCACTATCAACATCAAATTTCCAAGCAAGTCTATTAAATTATCTTATAAACAGCAAGGTAATAATTCTTGATTCCACTTTTTATTTTCAATTCCTAATTATATTTATAATTAATCTAATCCAATAAATATTTATTCAAATACGCTTTAAAATACTTTAACTAATTTCATTTAATTATCTTAATTATTGGAAGTTTTTTTTTACTAATCTCCTTATTGTAATTATTAAGTTTAACATTATTTAGATTATTCAATAGCTTATTATTACTATTATTTTAAAGATTATAGAGATTCATTTTATTCTGTATTGTATATTTGCTCTTTAATTTATTCTTTTTATTCTACTAATTTTTAATTAACTTTTTCTAATTTCTTTTATAATTAAATTGTATTATCTTTTTCTAGAGAGAGTTTCTTTTCTAATTCTAAAATTCTAACTTTTTGAGATTCCACTTATTTTTCTAATAATCCATTTCTCTATTTTAATTTTTAAATTTCTTAACCATATGCCGAGTTATTTTTTTAAATTGAAGAACCTTTGAGTTCAATGATTTTAACTTTAGATTTTAATTGATGTTCCAAGTTGTTAAACTTTTTATTTAAATTACTTAGTTTTGATTAATATTGTTCTTCCATCATTTTACTTAAAATTTCATAAACCTATTAGATACTGTTAGACATTTCAGATTTAAACTTTTATAATGAATATTCATATTCTACAAGTTCTTTTTCTTTTTTGATCTGCTAAACTTATTTTTTTTCTAACAATTATTTAACATTTTCTAATTCATCAACAATTTCATTATTGATTTTTTATTTTTCTTTTCTATTAATATCTTGATAAGTTTCTTCTGCAATTTCTTCAATCAAACCCTTGATTCCTTTGTCTCTGGTACATAATTGAAGTGCATTTAAAGAGACGATATTGGGATCAACCGTAACAATTTTATTTTTTAAATTTTCTTTAAATTATAATTTTTACTCTGCATTTTGAAATTCAATTGAATATTCTTATAGTAATATTTTATAGAATTCTGTGAATTTAACAGGTCTGCCTTTAATAAAATTTAATAATGATTTAGTTTATTTATGAGTGCAAACATCTTCTTCAGGATCAATACAATCGACTTTGGACAATTATAAATCTGAACCTTTTTCAATATATTTAGCATATTATTTATTTAAAAAGGAACTCTTATCAAGAGTAGGTCTTGATTGTTCAGTTTGATCTAATTAATTTAATCTATTTTCAAGATCGATATCAAATTAATGAGTAGTAGAGATTTATTCTAAAATATGCTAATATTTTTGAAGATCGAAAGGATGCCTTTTTTTATTTTAATCTTCTTCATCAACTCTTACTTTAAGAGTTCTCATACCAGAGAAAGTTAAATTAGACATAATTTGAATTATATTAATTTAATAAGATGTTAGTAACTATGAAAGGGCGTAAGAGTTCTGCATCAAAATTTGATAGAAAAGAGTTTGATTAAAGAACATTAAGTGCTGCAGTGAATTTAATAGTTTATGGATGTCATGTTCAAAAATATAATAAATCAAATAGAAAACCGATATCTAGATTATATTATTTATATGAAGAAGACATGGATTATTTATAATATCTACATGCAGGAAGACCATTTGCATAATGTAGAATTCCATTATTAGATATCATTGAATTAAGAGAAATTCCAACGACAGAGTCATTCTAAAACCTACCTTATTCAAGAACTCTCTAAATTACATTTGCGAGTAAAAAGCATACAATTTTGTTCAATACAAAAAATGAAAGAGATTTATTTTGGTAAGGTTTATAATATTTTATTGATGTGGCAGAGCATAATTTGATAAGAGATATAAAAAGCACAAATGATAATCCAAATATTGAATAAATTACCTTAAAGTAAATAAAAGGTATGCTTCCATAATTATCAATAACAAAATAAGAAGTAAGTATATCTAAATCTATTCACAGCTTAAAAACCTTTTTAACCAATACGATTTGGAAAGAAAAGGATACATTTCGAGTTCTGATTATTAAGATTTACTTAAGAGATTGATGAACCAAGATTTTGTTAGATTTTTATTCGATAGATACGCAATATAATAAATGAACAAATCAGAATTTACAAAATTCTTAACAAATGAATAATGTCCTTATTAAAAATAATGTGAAGATGCATTTAGATTATTTGCTAAATAAGATGGAAATAACTTTTCATTATCTTTCTTAGAATTCTTAAATTATCTATTAAGCACCTATAATTAATTGTTTGATTATCAAAAAACATAAATTTATTAATCTGAAGATTATCCTTTGACTGATTATTGGATAAACTCTTCTCATAATACTTATTTAATGGGAGATTAATTAACTAGTGAAAGTTCCATATAGGCATACATAAATGCTTTTTAAAAGGGTTGTCGATGCGTAGAATTAGATTGTTGGGATGGTGATAATAATCAACCTATAATTTATCATGGGTTTACGATGACATCTAAAATATCATTTGAATCAGTTATCCAAACCATAAAAGAATATGGTTTTAAATATTCTAAATATCCATTGATTCTCTCACTTGAAGTCCATTGTTGTGTTAAGTAGTAGGATGTAATGGCAGATATTTTAAAGACTTATTTAAATGATAATCTCTTACTATTACCAGATGATTATAAATCTTCTGAATATTATCCAAAATTAAATAAGCTTTATTAAAAAGTAATTATCAAACACAGAGGTAAAATGAAATCAAGTCTCCAATATCGAGAAAGATTCATTTCCATTACTCCTATTAATATTATCCCACCCGCTTTTGAAGAATCTGATAGTCCAGATGTTGTTAAAAGACCCAGTTTATCTATTTAAATTGATTAATAATTAAATACACCAACTACACTGAAACCAAAATCATAAAAGGCATTTAAGAGACAAGATCATGGATTACCATTAAATTAATATAAAAATACCATAAATCTCTATTAAATAGATGAGGAAATGAAACCTAATAAGATAATTCATAAAACTAAAACAGAAACTACATTAAGACCTAAATATAAGATTTTAAATATTGAAACTCAATTTTAATTTGATGCACCAAATCCTAGATGTTAGATGGTTTAAACACCATTAAAGGTTGACTCTGATGAAGATATATCTATTGATAAAGCTAAAAAAGAAAAAGCTGAAAGTCTTAAGATGAGTTCAATAACAGCTTTATTTGGAGCAGCAATTAAATAATAAATACGAACTGTATGGGAAATCTCTTCTCTAGATGAAAGTAAGGTTAATGAAAACCTACTTGAATTTCATCGAAAATACTTTACTCGAATATATCCTTCTGGTTCAAGAGTAGATTCAAGTAATTATGATCCAATACCAGCTTTTAATAGTGGATCACAAATAGTAGCACTTAATTTTTAAACTAATGACATGCCTATGTTATTAAATATGTGTAAATTTATGGAAAATGGAGGAATTGAATCTGGATATGTTTTAAAACCATAATGGATGAGATCTGAAGGTAAAAAAAAAATAAATGAATTCACAACAATTCAATTGTCATTCTCATTAAGTTTATTAGTTGGATATAATCTCAGACAATTAAATGTATTTGTATAGTCTTTATTTTAAGAATTAAAATGCTAAAGTCAACCCTTAAATAAAAATATCAATACGAGGTCTTTAATAGGATGAATAGAATAACAAACCCCAGATTGCAACCATTTCTTAAAATGGATTAAATCCTTAATTTAATTTTATCTATAAATACAATATAAGATGCCCAGACTTGGCATTTTTAGTATTTGAGGTACTCGATGCCAACAAAACCTTCTTAGGATGGAGTGCCATACCTCTCTCATGTATTTCCTATGGTTATAGGGCTGTTTAATTATTAAGTTAATACTTGAAGCCTTTACCTAAGAGTTGCCTTCTTGTTCACGTTTAAAAACACTGATTGAAACTTTTATAATTAATATGTTTAATAATATTAAAAGAAACTTGACTATCTTTAATAAAGACATCGTTGAGACTTCTTGGTTAAAAAGCTTGATTGATGATATTCCTAAACCAAAACATGTTCAAGTAGTGTTTTTTAAATATAAACAATTAGATACTGCATAAATGTCTATCAGGAGAATACACTAATGTTGATCCAAAAGTAGCAGTTCGAAAGATTACATAAAGATTGCAACATTCTTAAAAACCTTTAAATGCTCTCAAATCTCTTTACTTAGTCCATTTATTGAATAAGTTTTTGATAACTTAATTGACAGATAAAATTATTGACCAATAATCTAAAGATCCTGCAGATGTCTTATTAGCATCTGTTGCTTCTTTATATTATTCTTATCTTAAATCATAAAAAAATGCTTTTGATAAGATAGACAGCATTTTTAAAATGAATAGATAACTTGAGATTTTAATGCTTAAAACAAATATTCCAATATTAAAGGAAATTATCACTCTCTTAATTATTGATATTATAGGAATATATGAATCTATTGATGTGAAAGATGATTATGAAAAAAGGATTAGAGCAATGAAATAAGTTAGAAGATTTACCGATTTAAAAGGATATTTATAAATGAATTAAGAATTATAAAATAAACTGAACACTCTAAATTTTTCAGAAATAAAGGAACAACAAATATGTATCGAGAGTAAGATATGTAAAACAATTCCAATCTCTTAAGAAATTGAAACCCATCATATTGAATTAAATAAAAAGCAACTCTCAATTTAAGTCAATGATAACACATATTATGAAAACTTTCATTCATGTAAAGTGTATCCATAGGAAAGAAAGATGAGTCTTCAAACTGGAACAATAACAAATTAAAAAGGAATTGTTTAATCTAATACTAGTAGAGCTTCATCTATTAAAAATAACTTCTTTGTCCCCAGATAAGGACCATTATCTTTTTTGATTCCAAGCTGAAAATATATATATCTATTATATTATATGCTATTATATAAAAACTCTAAAAATTGAACATGTCAAATTAAAAAAAAGAATGTCAAGCAAATTAATTATAAATTAATTTATTAATTATGTTAATTTGTTGTGCACTTTTTTCTATAATAATTCTTTCGTGTCTTATATTCTACAAAAGAATTACTTTATCAAAGTAAAGAGCACAAAGAAAACAAAAAGAGTATTTTGAAACTGGAATATCAAAGTAAACACTTGCATTTTTACATCCTTATTGTAATGCAGGAGGAGGAGGAGAAAAAGTATTAATGTGTATGATTGAAAAATTGCAAAAATAATAAAAATATCACATTGTTATATATTCAGCAGAAGAAGTTGATGATTAATCAATTATTGATAAAGCTAACTAAAGATTTGGCACAAAAATAAATAGTGAAGAACTTAAATTTATTCCTATCCTAAAAAGAAATTTGCTTGAACCTAAAAAGAGATTTACACTATTGTGTTAAATTTTTGGATAAATGATTTATGCTTTAAAATGCATAAATAAATTTTAACCAGATATATTCTTAGATTCAACAGGATTACCATTTACATTTTTTATTGTTAGATTATTATTACCAAATGTAAGAGTGATAGCCTACGTTCATTATCCATTTATTAGCACAGATATGATTTCATAAGTGGAGAAAAAGGAAGCTAAATATAATAATGATGATGAGATAACTAAATCAGAAAGAAAAACAAAGATTAAATTATGGTATTACAAATTTCTATTCTTTTTATTCTCTTTATGTGGTAGAATGGTAGAATTTGCATACGTAAATTCAACATGGACATATAATCATATGAAATAGACATGGAAATCTACATAACTGGTTAAATTATTTCCACCTTGTTAAGTTGAAGCATTTTTGAAAAGAAAATAATTCACAAATTAATTTATAATTATATCCTTTGCTTAATTCAGACCAGAGAAATAACATTTGTTATAAGTTGAAATTATTGAAGCTTTAGTAGAAAGATTACCTTCTGAAATATCTCAATCAATCAAACTTTACATGATAGGATCTTGTAGAAATGCAGATGATGAACTTTTATTTCAAACTATTTAGGACACAATAAATAGAAAAAATCTTTAAGTATATGATAATTGAATTACGTTAGGATTATATAACAATGTATAAAAACTTGCCTTTTTAAGATATTCAAAAGCTTCTCACATCTGGGATGATTGGACTACATACAATGGAATATGAACATTTTGGAATTACAATGGTTGAAATGCTTGCTGCTGGTCTTATTGTTATAGCACATAATTCAGCAGGACCTAAATTAGATATATTAGCAAATGATATTGGATTTCTATGTGAAAATCTTGAGGATTATGTGTTATCTGTAGTTAGAATTATGTAATTAACAGAGTAATTAATATATATTATTATTATTTAGTGAAGAGAGAAGTAGATATCAATTAATGGGTAGAAAATAAGCAGTTAATTTTAGTGATGAGACATTTAAGGATTTATTTAATATTTGATTATTATAATATTTTCTATAAAAACTAAATGATGATTGCTGAGGATTTTGATAGTGAAGTTTACGATACTTCACTTGATAAATTTAAAACTTACGAAGAATATTTGGATTCACATATCACAAAGGAAGATCTCTTTTATTTAGAAGATATTGAATTGGCTAGATAATTGAAGGAATAAGGTTATCATGCAAAAACAGAAATCTTAAGTCGTGAACAATTTGAGGCTAAAAAGAAAGCAGTTGAAGAAGCTAGATTAAACTAAAATAAAGATAAAACTAAAGCACTTGCTCATACAGAAGTAAGTGATCCATCCATTATAGAAAAATCTCCTTTTTTAAGAGCATTAGCTGAAAGGTAATCATTTATCATCATTCATAGAGAGTTAAAAGTTTTAAATGGAAAATTATTAACAATTATTTTTATCAGATTGGAATCAGCTAATTGTGAAGTAAGCGGTTACATTGATTATGCACATCGTTTAAAAAGCGAGGATTTTAAAATATATTTTGAAGGCAAAAAAAAATTATAACCTCGTCCAACAGATCTATCATATTATAATTGGAGAACAGGTTAATGTGTTTCAAATGATTCTCCCAATTTTAAAGTTGATGCTAATTCTGGATAACAAGGATTATTGTTTAGAAATAAAAGAGATAGAAAGGTATAAATTTTTCTATTAGTTTTAAAGGTCATTAATGTAGATCCAAATAAAAAACCAGAAGATGGTATGACTAGAACTGAAATAGAATCTCCAGAAGCAATTTAAATTGTTTTGTACGATTATTATACAAGAAAAAAATGAATTTTTTATTATATAATTTTATATTTAATATTAATATAGGCAAGTTCTTAATTTAATTATCCTATTTTGTTTAATTATTATTTAATATTATAACAATTATAAGTTAGAAAATTAATTGAGATATTCATTAATATTTTTTGTTTTATTTTAAAAGTTTAACTTTAAAAAAAAAAAAGGATATCTAAATTACATTTCTAACTTTGTTTATCTTTATTTAAATTATAGTAAGAATCTAAATTAGTCCATTATTTAATTAAATCCCCATTCCCTTTTTTATTTTTCTTATCATATTAAAAAGAGTGAGCTCCAGAATAAATGAATTCAGAATTAGGATCCATTACAGAACGTGCTCCATTAAAAACACAGCCAACTCTTCCAAAATAATCACAAAGACCTGCATTTTTAAAGACTGTTAATTTGAAAACAATACATACTAATAGAATGAACTCATTTCAAAATAAAATATGGAGAGATAAAGCACTTTTAGTTCTTATGTAAGTGCTTCGCTTTATATCACTTATTACTCGTAGTCCCTTTGCATCAAAATTCTCTCTATTGGATAGAAACATGTTTAGAATTATTGGAGATAAAGCAGCTGATTTTAATTATTACCTACTCCATGATTACTTTAAATATATGGTAATTTATCAATCTAATCAAGAAACCCTAATAATCATCTCGCTTTAAATATTTCTTATAATAGCATCTATATAAGATTTGTTACATGAAAGGGTTCATGGATTATGTGACTAACTTAAGACTTATCTTTGAACCTGAATCAATTGTATTACTGCTTTGGAATATTATCATGCTTATAAATATCAATTTAAATCTACTGTATCTAACAGTTAGATTTTCTTTTGATTTCGATAACTATCCACCTGAAAATTATTATTTTTGCGAAATTTATCTGTTTAAATTGCCCTTTATATTATATATAATAGATGTAATAATATAACTTAATACTTGCTATTACGAAGCAGGTTACTTAGTGAAAGATAGAAACAAGATTTGGTATAACTTTTACAAAAACAGTATATTTAAAATTATAAACTTTTAGAGTTTTTTAATAATTTATTTATTTTAGTACCTACCTCAATTTACTTTATAGCCTTCTAAAATACATCACTCTATTTATTTATGCTGTTAAAGACATTTTCAATTCCAACTATAACAGAATCAATAATAGATAGAGTAGAGCTTACTACTAATTATTGGATAACTTATGACTTAATACGATTAATTTATGTGATTTTTTATGAATCCCATATATGTTGTTGTGGATTATTTTATGTAGGGCTTTTAGATAAGGAATCTTCTTGGTTATTAAAGAATGATCTTATATATGAAACTTGGATTATTAAATATGTAATAATAAGTTATATTATTTAAGCTCACAACATTTTATTGGAGCATTATAACTATGACTACTATAGGATATGGCGATATTATTCCTTAGAATTTGTTTGAGAAGAGTTTTCTAATTTTTCTTGCAATTTTTTCTTCTTGCTCATTTGGTTATTCAATAAATTGCATTGGATAAATAATTGGCTAATTATAATCCAAGAATCATTAAATACGTGTTGATTTAAATGATTTAAAATAATATCTGAGAATAAGAGGATATAATAATAAATTACAGATAAGGATTATAAGATTTTTTGAATTTCTTTGGAAAGATTAAGAAAATGAGAATCGATTAGATCTAAATAAATTTAATCAGTAATTGCCCTCTCATCTACATAGTGTAAATCTAAATAATATTATAGGAAATGATGAAAGACCTAAATATGAAGAGTATATCAAAGATTCCATTTTTTAAAGAGAATTTTAATGAAGATTTTATATCTGCTTTAGCATCTAAATTTGTAGAAGAAAAGTTGGTTCCATTCAATACTATATTTACAAAAAATGATCCTAGTAATTATTTATACATTTTATGTGATGGTGAAATTGAATATTTCGTCGAAATACCAGAGGGTTCTGCTACTATTTTAAGTATTCAGACCATAACAGGATAAGATGAAATTTTTGGCTAATAAGAGTTTCTATTAGATCAAAATTATGAAATAAGCTGTAGATCAACAATATAATCAAGAATCCTTAAAATATCAAAAACAGATTTTAATGTAATAGCCAAGAAATTTGGATATGTATTTAAGTTGTTAATTATAGGAAAAATATTGCTAATTGAAAGACTTAGTTAAATTCTCAGGTCGATTTGATGAGTTTCATTTACATTGTGTTGGTTGTAATAAATCGACGCATATGTTATATTAATGTCCTATGTTAACTGGCTTTCCTAATAAAACTAAAATAATTATACAATATCGGAAAAATTAAGTACAAGAAAGGAAATATCAATCAAGAAATAATTTAAAAAGACGATTATCTTCATTAATTTTTGAAGCATAAATATCTGATACAGTGCTCTATTATTTATTGAAAGACCCTAAACTATCTTAATAAATCAGTTCTTAATATTATATCTAGACTTTAAAATAGTAGTAAATGTAAAAAGAACTATAAAATAATAATCATAGGATGAATGGATAAAAATAAGTAAAAGATGAAATTAGATCAACTAAAAGAAAGCAATCCGTTTTAAATATAAAAGGAAGAAAATAATCTTTATACATAAAAAGATTGCCTGATTTTCTAAATGGTTAGTATATAAATGTTAAGGAAAAATAAATTGAAATGAATTATAAATCTTTACCTGAAGATAAAATTAAATCAGGAGCACATTCAAATTCTAAAGGTGTTTCTGCCTAACATTCAGAAACTCCTAGTCCTGAAAGAAAAATGAGAAATTAAGAAGAAATCAATATTTTTGAATAACATAAAATTTCTACAGATATTGCAAAGACTTTATCATTCAAGTCCATGAATCAAACCTCTTAGGATTAAGATTAAATAAATTCAGATACTGATAGTATTAAGGAAAATTCTTCTTTTTCATAAAATAGTAGCGAATCTCCTTCAAAAGAGTCTAAAGGTGCTAGTCCTGGAATGGGGCAAATAGTTTAATGTTATATGGGTACATACAAAGATATTTTTGAGAAATTCGATAAATTCCAAGATTTTTAAAATTACATGACACATATGAATTCTTCAAAGATTCTTGAGCAGCTTAATCAATTCAAAGAAACCTAAAATTTTACTGATTTCATGAACGTGAATTTCGTGAAAAAGCGTAGATCGAAAAAAAGTAAATTGGTTATAAAAATTGATTATTGAGATTATTATTAATTTATTTATGTACAGATTTAAACTCTGTCTTAATTATTCACGTTTAAATCAATCTCTATCTGCTTTTTTAAAAAAGTACAAGACTAATTAGAAGAATGTAATTTAAGTGGAGAATAAATAATTGGAAATTGATAAAAATAGACCACGATAACCTAAGCCTATTTAAGATTAATTAACAATCTCTTAAGAAGATCAATTAAAATAAAAATATCTGTTATAAAGAGTGAAAGTGATTGATTTAAATGAGAAGGATAATTACAGTCATTTTAATAGGGCATAATAATTGGCAATAGATAAATAAATAAAGTAATTAGAAGTAGATTACAAAGTAGAAGCAGAAGTATTGGAATTGTAAAAGAAGGGAGAATTATGTAATGATTTTAATAATAATTAAAGTGATTGATGATACAAAATTACCTAAATAATTCTTGGCAACTCTAGATAAACAAAGAAAAAGAGGTAAGAAAATGCTGAGAAGATACTTTATAAATGGAGAGCATCGTTACGTAAAGGAAAATATTTACAAATTTAGAAATGTGGCAGAATGGAAAAAATATATGAGATTTAAGAAACCTCTGATAAATTAATTGAAAATGGAATAATTTTAAAGATATCCAGGTACAAAAAAAGGAAAGTATCCAATATAAGATAAAAAAGGATTTACAAGTATGAATCAATTAATAAATAATAGAATGGTTTAAAGAGAATCATACATAAAAAACAGTAGATGCAATAGAATTTTTAGTAAGAAAAGGTTATGGTAAAGTAGCTGATCATTTAAGCTTTAAGAAAAGAAAAAGATTTATAACAAAAAGAGCCTAAGCAAAAATTGATTTAAAAAAAACAATATAAAGAATGAAATAAGAAAAATATGAAAAAAATACTTGGGAAGTAGTTACTCCAGGAACTGTACTTTTTGTTGAAGAAACAATGATTGAATAATTAACAAAAGGGAATCCAATGAGAGATTTAGCATAGAATACTCATATAAAAATTTAAACTCATATGCCTGAGGGAGAAATTCAACCATTACCTGATAAATTTCCATTAAAGAAGACAAAATTAATTTATTATTTGGAAAGATGGTCATTTTTTAGATCATTTGGAGCATATTAATTGTTGAAAGACTTAGTAGAAGGGAATGTTGAGACTAAGAAAAATGAATCAATAAAATCAGCATCATTAAATACATATTATTAAACATTACCTAAACATATTAGAGATAATCCAAATGTTAAAAATGTTTATAGAGGATTAGAATTTGCTAATAATTAAATGACTTTGGCTGAAAAAGAAACTTCATTAAATTTAGCAGCTAGATTATCATGTCCTTTTGATGAAATGAATTAGGAAGTATATGATGAAGGATCTGCTGGATATAGACCTATGATATCAAGATTTGATGAAGAAAGATTAATGTAAGATTAAGAAAATGAACATATTGATACTGCCGTCGTAATAACAATTGTTTATGTAGAATCCTGATGCTTTATTCAAATATTTAGAACAAAGAGCACACACTCCAAGACATGTAGCCAAAGATGATGTTCCTCTACCAGATTGGGCTGTAGATAAATCTGAAAGAGTAGATGATCTACCAGTTGATTATTATATCAATGATGATGGATTCTGGGATGATTACATTAAAGCTAAAGAAGAAAAACATCTTAAAGATACTCCTATATCTGGAGGAAAAAAATATTTTAGACATATTTGAAAGAGTATTTTATAATAATAACATTATCTTATATGTTTCTGTGGCCTGACGGATATAATCGCTAACCTTAAAACCCATTAAAATAACTAATTGAGAAGACTCAAGGGGACATTTTGCTGCTGTTAGATGAAGACCTATTTATCAAATAAGCAAAATTGGGAGACACATTAGCTGTTGAAACACTAGTACAAGGTACTGTTGGCTTACTAGAAGTTATGTTTATGGATTATAAGTATGTTTTAAGTGAACATTTTGAACAATTAACTAATCAGTATTCCATCATGTGGGAATTAATAGATCTTAAACTCCCAAAAGTTAATTCTCAAATTCTGGTAATTATGACATCTTAAATATAGACTCATTGGGAATTAGTATTCTCATTACTAGACAATGAATTAACTGTTGAAATTTAATGGTATTTTGCTTTACGCATCATCACCTTTGTTAGTTAAGAAAAGTCTACTCTACTTAATAATCATTAAGATAAGATAATCAAATTATATCAACATCTTGAATATACATATGTTGCTTAAATCATCACTGAAATGATTATTACTCCTTCAAATTTAAATTAACAATTATTCATTAGTAAAGGCATCCAAGAATTCCATTTACTAACTGAATTACAAGCTATCAACTTTACTCAAATTATACATGAACTCTTTACCAAAATTAAGAGTTAAGATATCATAGAATTCATAATTACCAGTTCTATTTTAACTAAAATGTTTGAAGTTATTTAATCAAATAACAATATGTAATATTTCTTTACTAAACTTTAGAGTTTCTAAAAATGCTGCTCATATCATTTCAATCATCTCTAACCATTACTCAAATGAATTATAAAATTTAGACTTAGAAGAGGAAGAATCTGAAATTATTACTACTTAATTCCATTCTACCATTTTTTACCAAATTGTTACAAACAATTTACAGATTATCAATAATCTATTCAAACAACATTGTGATCACAATTTAAAAATTACCCAATTAATTATTAAATTAATTGAAGTAAGCTTTAATCCCTACTTATTAGGTTGTTGATAATCTTGTTAGAATTACAGATATTTCACTCTGGGAATGTATGCATTAAGCCTAAATCATGGTTTCAATCATACAATTATGCAGCATTTATAAAAAATCTGACATTCTCTCTTCCTAAGTAGAAAGAATTCTTTTCTATATTTTTGAAAGAGCCTTAAATGATAACCATCCCTTTTGGGCATTTTAATTCATTAAGGTCTATCAAATTTAAAATATCACTAATTCTATGTTTAATAGATAAGTTTTCGCTTTTGAATAATAGTTAAATACAAAAATTAAAAAAGAATTCGATTACATTACTTATGATACTTAAATTCTAGAAATTAATTCAGAATTATAATAATCAAAAATTTGGGAAAGGAAGAAATGGGAGTTAAAATTATAACAATGTGAAAATTAAAAAAAATTAGGTTCTTAAATGTAAATCAATGATGATGAAACAAAATTGATTGAAATTAATAATAGTGGGAATATAAATTTATGCATTTTAGATGAAAAGAAAAAAGAAGAAGAGAAGATTCTAGAAGGAGATAAAAAAGAATAAGAAGAAAATATTCAAGTATAAGGTATTGAAGAATAAAAACAGAATATTAATGAAAATCAGTAAATAGAGGATTAAGTGGGTAAAAGTGAATCTGATTCATCATCAAGTTCTTCAAGTGATTCTGATGAAGAAATAAAATAAAATGAAGATTAAAGGAATAAAAATGCTTTTATGAGTCAATCTGGAAATTTAGAATAATTAGGATTTTAAAATAGAAAAAATAAGTTAAATTTGGAACAAATAGAGAAATTAAGAAAAAAGTCAATTCAATTTGAAAAGATTTCATAACATATGACTCAAGCTGGGAGAAGACTTTCATTATAAGCAGGTTTAAATATAAAGGAGCTTAGTCCAACTTATATAGAATTTAAACTTGATTTAGAAAAAAAGGTTCTCCGTAATATAAACGACAATTAAATATTAAAAGTAGATGAATTAGATTAAAGTATCAATCAATGAATAGCTTTGTATCAAAATTATCGTCAATAATATTCCATCCTCCAATTCCCCATTCATTCTTATTAAATTAAGATTCTTTTGGTTTTTGTTTTTTTTCATTACAAATTTAGGTTTTAAATAGATTTGAAGAAGAGTGTTTTTAAACCACTGGACTTCTACAAAATGCAGGTGCTGTCTCAATTCTGATGTATTCTTCAGGAGAATGTCTAGTTTGTTTAAATCCAGATTTCAAGCGAAAGTTCTTAAAAGCAGGACATCTGCTATGAATACGATCAGTTTAAAATAAAAGAATTGGTTAAGCAGGAAGAGTTTTTAGAGTACAGATAGGCAATGAAGTATCTCTTTCTTTAAAATATTTCTTTGTTTAAAATAATGATTTTATGAGCAGAGGATTTTTTAATTGAATTGGTTATCTGATACCATATTTAGATGATTAAATATTTAAATACTAAGGACATTTCTTAAGTAAGATATCATTCTATGCTTTTCTAGTTTGATTGAGATATTATCGAATACTTTCTTTGTTTTATTGGCAATCAATTATTAATTCTTTATCCATTATATAATATTTAATGTTTATTTTAGTCTTATTTGGTTATAAGCAATATAAGGTTTTCACCATAGATGTTTTAGGGAGTACATTATTGGATTGTATATGGAGTTAAGCAATAAAGGAAATAAATAAAGTAAATTTGATTTAGGAATTCAAAATAGCTACTTACAGCCAAAGATGAATAACATTAGAAAGATTAAAAGACTGCCTAATAGAAAATATCATCAAATGAGAAGAGAATATTAGCAATTAATTAATAATTATAAGAGGAAGGGTTACTTGAAGCCCCAACAGGAAAAAAAGTTACAAAATGCATATAAATATCTAGGATGACAAAAAGGGTGCTAAACCACCTCCTTAAAAGAAAGGAAAAGATGCTCCTCCAAGTAATCCTTTAGAAGCAGAAAAATTGGAATTATAAAAGGATACAGAGAAATAATAAGAGTATGTCACAAAATATACTGATAAATTGAACAAGATTAAAGTTATAATGGATAAGTTTAAAGATTTGAATGAGAAATATCACAATGATTAGTTAGTTATTGAATTATGTGATAAAACTGGTGAGCGTAAATTTGTGAAAACAAAATTAGATGGAATTGCAAATACATTTTTAAGTGATAAAGGCACTTATATCTTAGCTTATTTATAAGCTCCAGCTACTCGTAAGTTTATATCTTAAATCAAATAGCTGATGAGGAAGAATAATTGTTGGCTTTAGAATTTGAGGGTTATTTGGCAAGAACAGTAGATGAAGATATTGGAGCAGTAGAAGAACCACTATTATAATTATAACCAAAAAAGGACGATAAGAAGAAAAAAGGAAAAAAATGATTTATTTACAATTTCATTTTATAATCAAATGCCCTTCTCATTTATATTATGTTTGGATTTCTATTTTCTATTCTGACTTTTCTGCCTTTATAAATAATTTCAACGCTTCTTTGTATTTTGATATACATCTTCTTAAACATAATTCTTCAGGAGTTTCTATTTGCATATTAACACTTAAATTTGTGCAGTGCTTTAGACATGTTGTTTACATCAATTGATTTTACATATATATTAAATAAAATAATCATAAAAATAAGGCTAATTTTTATAACAATACTTCCCAAAACAACCTTTACTAATCTCATACTATTCCAATTCAGAGCTAAAAATCCTGTAGTTTCTTTTCTACCTAAATTTCTTGATTGGTTAGAATCTCAATTAGGTAATTTATTATTAAATCTACTCAAAAAGGAAAATCATGTTCTGAAAGAACATATCTCTAAACTATAGAAGGTTATCTTAAAAATATTCTGAAGCTAAAAAATAGTATTAGAATTGCTAATTTGAGTTATCATCTTTTCTTATACGTTTAAAGTTTTATCTAATTCTTAAAACTGTATTTTATTTAGATCTAACAATGTTTGACTCATTGAATTTTGAAAACTCTAACTTAAGAAAAGAAATAGAATAAAGGATCGAGAATATACAACGGGAATTTAATCTACAACTATCAATCAAACATTAAATGAGTAGTAACTCAAACATTAGATATTATTGTATGATGATGAAATTAGAGTTCTTAATAAACAACTTAATAATATTTATTTCATTTCTTTTCTAAAATTTTTATTCTACTATAAAGGAGGAAATTAATTGCAGGAATCTCTTTAAGAGGAAAAGGAAATTTTACTTAAGAAATCCAAAGAATTAATTTTGAATCCAATATAAGTAGTATTTATTAGAAAGAAAAAGATATTTCAAGCATAGCTCAAACTAAAGATCTAAAAATTAAAGAATTGATTTAAAAATATACAAAGTAGATCATTAAATTTATAAAATGATAATGATTCATAAAGTGAATAAATTGTAAAGTGCAAAGATTTTTTCTTTTAAAATTATTAAAAGAGTAATGATTAAGAACATTCATGATATTTATGCAGTCAATAAGTTTTATAAATAAAAGAATAAAAATCTGAATTAAGTTTCTTTAAATAAGAGAACTATCCATAATAAATAATCATATTAAAATAAGAGATGAATAATATTTAGTTAAGAATTAAATGATAGTTTATTTAAATAAAATGAAAAGATGTAATGGTATAAAGAATAGCATAATGAAATTTAAGAAAGATTAAGAAAAATTAAACTAGTATATGATTTTAGTGAAACCTTAACTACTTAGTTATCTCATTAAAAATGAAAATAAAATATGTAGAGAACTGAGTGATGGTATTCAAAGAGATTTGGAATAGAGAAATTATTCTTATAGAACATATTATAAAAATAAATGATCTAAATAAAAATATTAAAAATTGTCTAGATTTATAACTAGAAAGAGAATAATTAAAATTTATTTTGAAATAAATAATGAATTATAAAATTAGATTTAATTGAATTAAAATAATAAATGAGTGAAAATTAAGAAAGTAATCGTGATAGAGAAATAAGAGAGTAAATGAAAAAGTAGTATATGGAAGAGGAAGCTAAACTTTAATAGGGAATGGAAGAAGAAGAATCAGCTTTGAGGGATTACTTTAAAAATATTCAAAAACCCCTTCCAAGTGATCCTACAATAATCCGTAATTGCTAATGCTATATATAAAGGTAGAAAAAGATATAATGAGAAAATGGCTACTTATTAGGAAGTTATTAAAGACATATCATTGAAAGAGATGGTTAAAACAATTTGGTAATATTAAGCAAGTACACCAGAAGAGAATGAAACATTATATGACTGCAAATAATATTTTAAATGGAGATGTTATGAAGGAATGGGTTTATGTTTAGCAATGACCAGTTTTATATCATTTTGGAATAGACGATATCTTTCTTATAGTGCTAAAGGATTAGGAGTTTTTGTTGGTTTAGGAACTGGTTTTGCTATGGGTTTTCTTAGATCAACTTAATATACTCTCTAAAGATTAGAAGAACTTGGTTAAGATTATTATCTTGGAAGATTAGCGATTAATGAAATTGAAGACTTTAGAATGGACAAAGTAATTAAGAAAAATATTTGAGTATTATTATATTAAAAATGGGAAATGGTACTTGTAAACAATAATTTCCTTCTTTTGCTACAATCAATCATAGTGATCAAAAGTAACATCTTCCAAATTCCTAATCTTAAAGTCCTACAAAACCTACCATTGATTCTATCAATCCAACTATCGCTAAAATAGAAGACGAGGGACCTAATATTAGTTTTGAAGGAGAGGTGGATGATTGCTCAATATCTAAACTATCATAAGTTGAATCACCTACTAAAGAGATTTCAAAAAAAAGGTACTCATATGAGGATTAATTTTTCCTTGAGTTATTCTCTAAGGATAAAACCTTTTTTAGAAGATCATCTCAAGGATAAAGCATTAGCCCTGTTAGAATTATATCCACTTAACACTAAAAAAATAAAACTTCATTTATTATCGAACATAAAGAACTAATTAAATTAAGATAAGAAGATGCAAATGAAATTTATATACCTAAATCAATACTTAAATCCAGTTATTGTTCTGAAAAATCTTTTTCAAGTCAATCAAAAAAAAAAGTTAAGTTTGGTTTGATTTATAAATAAATATGACTATATATAATACATACATATTTCAAAGTAATTCAAATTATTTCAATAATGACTATTCATCATAATTTAATGATATATTTCCAAGCATTGTCAAAGATGGTTTAGTTGCATCTTCTCTTAATTCTTTAAATGGATCCTCTTTCTATGAGATTATTGATTTATTTGATTTTGGATAATTATTATTTAAATTTTACTATATCTGAGATACCTGAGATATCTAAGATACTTTTAATCCTTAAGACTTTACAATTTAACTTTAAACAAATGGGTTTTATTGTGATTAATTGATTTATTTATATTTTTTCTATTCTTCTTAAACAATTTCTTAAGGATCACCAAAATGCCCTAACAACATAAATAAAGCTTTTGATTCTGTTTTTAAATTCTATTCAATAATTANATATACTCTCTAAAGATTAGAAGAACTTGGTTAAGATTATTATCTTGGAAGATTAGCGATTAATGAAATTGAAGACTTTAGAATGGACAAAGTAATTAAGAAAAATATTTGAGTATTATTATATTAAAAATGGGAAATGGTACTTGTAAACAATAATTTCCTTCTTTTGCTACAATCAATCATAGTGATCAAAAGTAACATCTTCCAAATTCCTAATCTTAAAGTCCTACAAAACCTACCATTGATTCTATCAATCCAACTATCGCTAAAATAGAAGACGAGGGACCTAATATTAGTTTTGAAGGAGAGGTGGATGATTGCTCAATATCTAAACTATCATAAGTTGAATCACCTACTAAAGAGATTTCAAAAAAAAGGTACTCATATGAGGATTAATTTTTCCTTGAGTTATTCTCTAAGGATAAAACCTTTTTTAGAAGATCATCTCAAGGATAAAGCATTAGCCCTGTTAGAATTATATCCACTTAACACTAAAAAAATAAAACTTCATTTATTATCGAACATAAAGAACTAATTAAATTAAGATAAGAAGATGCAAATGAAATTTATATACCTAAATCAATACTTAAATCCAGTTATTGTTCTGAAAAATCTTTTTCAAGTCAATCAAAAAAAAAAGTTAAGTTTGGTTTGATTTATAAATAAATATGACTATATATAATACATACATATTTCAAAGTAATTCAAATTATTTCAATAATGACTATTCATCATAATTTAATGATATATTTCCAAGCATTGTCAAAGATGGTTTAGTTGCATCTTCTCTTAATTCTTTAAATGGATCCTCTTTCTATGAGATTATTGATTTATTTGATTTTGGATAATTATTATTTAAATTTTACTATATCTGAGATACCTGAGATATCTAAGATACTTTTAATCCTTAAGACTTTACAATTTAACTTTAAACAAATGGGTTTTATTGTGATTAATTGATTTATTTATATTTTTTCTATTCTTCTTAAACAATTTCTTAAGGATCACCAAAATGCCCTAACAACATAAATAAAGCTTTTGATTCTGTTTTTAAATTCTATTCAATAATTATTATTTAAATATACTTATTAGATTTCCAAATAAAAATGAGCTATAACAGGTTTAATTTACTCATTCAATTCAAAAGATCTAAGATTTATAATAAACTTAATTAAAGAAATAATCTAAGATCTAAATTATTATCTTCTTATGTTTTCATCTGGACTCCTATTCAAAATTTATTTTGGATTACTCTTTATATGTTCCTAATAATTACCATAATACTCAGAAATTGCAATTTTTACAAGATTAAATGTGAATTCTTATACTGGATTTAATTTTATAAATCTTGTTAACAGTAATTATATCTACTAAAAAGCCAATTAATAAAACATGATAGAACTTAAATATAACTTACTTAACATATCAAGCATTAAAATAGTCACATTAACATCAATTTTTGGATGAGTGCAAACAGATTTTAGTAATTAAAAGTCAACAATGTTAATTTATATTTCATTTTATTCAATCTAAAGTTACTTTACCATAGGAATTATTAAAATATCAATAGGAATTGTTGAATATTTTCTAATAAGCATTAAGAAATTGGCTACCAAAAACTCTCTAACTTCTTTTTAATCAAAATTTTCAATAAGTGAAAATACTAATTTTTTATATAACAAAGCTGCATATTTATCTTTTTATAAAGCTAAGTTATCTAAGATTCTAAATAAACTCTAATAAGTAAATATTCTCATTGTAAAACTAGCTTCTCTAGTAGCCTTTCTTGAATTTAATAAATATTATTCTATTTGATTTGGAACAAATTATTCTGGATAATATATCCAATAATGTTCAAAATATTTCAGAGCTGTCATTCTCTCCATTATAGTATGTTTAGTTTCAAATAATTTAATAGCATGAGATGCAAATAATTCAAAAAGATTTAATTCTTACATTTGGTCTCTAATAGGTATTATTTGAATGATTCCATTAATAAAATCTATATATTCTTTTCCAGATTTCAAAATTTTTCTTAATTATACATCAAAAAAGTCAACAACATTATATTAAGAAACAATACTATAAATTTTACATATTTATTCTAAATATTAGTGATGACGTTATTATGATAAAATCAATGCAATTAAACCTCCATGTTCTCTTACAAGCCAAGCATACACATCTTCTAATAACTCTTTTTAAGGCAAATTAATTAAAATTCCTTCAATTATATATAATGTCCAATAGCATACTTCATTACTTTATGAAACTAAACCAGCTTTAAGTAGAGTCAATAAAATATCTATTTTGTAAGTTACAAATTTAATTATATGATTAATATATTTAGACAATTCCATTAGCCAATTTATAACATTCTTGAATCCTTTATTACCTTTTATTAGAACATTTGATAATTATTTATAATTCTAATTAAGCAGTGTTACTGCCTGCTTTGGTTTTAAAGTGAAATGTTTACAAAGAGATACTATAATAAATTCTAAAAGAGATTGTGTTTAATTCAAAGGCTTTTCAGGATCAATCTCATCTATACTTATTTCTTATGGCTCGTTTTATTATGAATCAAACCTAGTTGTTGTACTCACTTGTTCTTCAATATAAAATGCTAATTCATAATGTTATTTTAATTCTTTCAAAAATTACATTAACATCTAAAAATCTCCTTTGACAATTGAAACTACATAGATGCAAATTTTGTACTTTTGATATCATCATCTAATGTTATGTTAATCTACTGTAAACTTCTACATACATTATTCCAATTAAATAATCGTATACCATTACTATTACCTTATTTGACATCTACATCAATTTTTTAATCAAATTATTTTAGGATCTAACTAATTATTATTCCATTCAAGAATTGTTCTTCCAAAGCCTAATCAACATGAGCAAATAAATTATTGATTGGCAATTCTTATAACACATTTATTTTTACAAGCCACTGATAAATATCGAGATCAAGTTTCATATTGAAAAATAATTTATAATATTTTATTCTATAATTTTCATTCCTATTTTCAAAAATAATATTATTTTATGTTGAAACTTTTGATCGTAACATTTAATTTTTATCTCCTAACCTGAGAAAATAATATTAATATTTATCTAGATGTATTACATTTATTTTGCTTACAATTTCAATTATTGAGATAATGAATTAATTATTATTTCTATACTATTACATTCAAAATATAAAATAAATAAATTACAAATGCAAACATTTTTAAATTATAAATTACTTGTTACTCTAGGTTGGCATGATGTTGTAAAATTGTTTAAATGATGAAGAAATACTTATTTTTTTTGTTTTAATAAAAATTTTTAAAATGATATGATATACTTATGATAAAGATAAAAGTGAATATCATTCAAAATATTTGAAATCTTCAGTATCTAAATCTTCATAATTCTCTTGCTTAATTTCAACTTATTTTTCTATAGGTCTTGATCTGAACATGTTTAGTCTTCCGCTCTTTTTTTTACTGGGCTACATTAATTTTAATTAATTAATTCTATTCCTTGAAGCTTCTTCTTCTCTCTATCTATCAGCATTTTCTTTTCTTTTATCTGCTTTGCCTTTATTATCGATTTCTTATTTCTAATTGCATTTAATTAATTTTTACATAATGATATACTCTTTCAGGTTTAAAAGTCTTTACTTATTTCAGAAGTTTTTCTATCAATTATTCTATTAGGCCTAAAATAAATAAACTTGGTCTAGTTTAAATATCCTAAACTTATATCATATCTATTTGAAATAGCTAATAAACTTCAATAATTTATTATGCTAAATCTTTTTACTCTTTTCCAGATGCCTTAATTATTCCACCTAATTACATGTCTTTCAATTCTTGTGTCATTTACTTAATAAAATAGAATTAATTGATACATCTAATTTTTTTTTTAATGTTTCTTTCTGTTCATGCAATTATTATATTTTGATGCTTTTTTCATGTTATAATTTTTGAAATTTAGATTTAACTTCTTCTAGATTTTGTTCTGTTTCTTAAGCTGTTTAAATTAGGAATAAATTTCTCTCTTCTAAATCATTGAAAATATTAATTAATTATGATGGTTGTTTAAAATACATTTCAAATTCATCTTCAAAATCTTCTAATTCTTCTGAACTGAAATTAATTAATTAAAATACAATTAAACTGCTTAATCAGAATTATTAGATTTCAAAAGTTTGCCTTCAATAACAATATTTTCTTTAAGATTGTCAAGTAGTAAGCTTTTTAATTTTGCTTTATTATCATGCCATTCTTTAGGAGCTAATTTGTCCAAAAACTATTTATGATCTATATAAGCAGTTATTAATTCTTCCATTCTTTATTTTTCACCTCTAATGCTTGTCATTTTTATATTAAGTTGTTTAATTATAGTCTCTTTAGCTTTTTTATCTTTTATTTCGTTTTCTAATTTCAGTTCTGCATCAGCTCTAGCTGCTTTATTTGTATCTAGAAATTACTAAAAATTATCAGCATCTTATTAAAGCATTTTTAAACTTTAAAGAAACACTTCCTGTTTTTCTTTTTAATCTTCTTTCATTTTTTTAATTTCATTTTCCATTGTATTATAAGATTGAGAAATCAAAAATAATTATCTTTTGTCCTCTATTATTTTAACATTAGAAACTAAACTAATTCCTTTTTTGTTCTATTCTTCTTTTTCTAATTTACGTTCTTTAATGATATTAATCGCATCATTAATTTTTTATTAATCCTTTTGTTTGAATAGTTTATTATTCTTTGTGTAATTTTCATCATATGGTGTACTAACTTTCTGTTAATATTAAATAATTTTAAATACTTCAAATCTAGTTAATTAGGTTCTACTTGTAGCTGTTTCTTTATTCCAAACATTTGCACCTGGTTTATGAAAAGAAAGTTATTTTTTAAACTTACTGTCATTATAAAGAAAAATCTCCTCATCAGATGGATATTTAAATGGACTACTACTAGTTGTTCGAACACTGATATCTAATTTAGGAAATATTAATCTTAAACTCATAATTATTTTAAAAATATTTCATGTTTCATATGTCTTTCTGAAATCAAAGCTATCTTTTTGCAAATGTTCAAAATTTTAGGTTCTTCAAATTAATTTTATTGAATTGTGGATAATAATTATACCTAAAAAATAAAAGAAATATACATTAAATCTTAAACACTCAACTTCATATTGGTTTTGTATTTAAAATGAATCAAAAGATTAAAAAATGTAGTAATACAATTTAATAAGTTATCGTTATTACCTTTTAATTCTATAAGTCAAATAATAGTATTTTATAAAAGTTAATGGAAGTGTTATATCCTCAAAGAGTGTTCTTACTTTATTTTTTTCATTTAATAATTTAGAAATTTAAGAAAAGTTTGTTTAAATTTCTTGTACGTATTATTTTAATTTTTCGTAGTAATAAGATTACATAATATCACCGATAGTTGGTGGTTAACATCCTTCTAATCTAAAAAGCATTTTTTAGTTAAACACTTTATCATCATTTTTAAGTGAATTAACATAATTAATAGATGCAATTTCTTATTGTTGATTATTTTAAAAACATAATGGATATATAAATAATGGTAATTAATCTATTTTTCTTGATAAATTAAAAACATGATATTTCTTAAAAGTAATAATCATTCCTTCGGAAAATTATAACATTAGATCAAGAATACCAGCCAAGAGAATTTTCCTGGTTGTGATTCTTTACTGCTAATAAAAAAAGTCAATTAAGGAGATGAAAATATATACAGGTATCAAAAAGTAGAGGAAATTAATAATTCTTTTACTAATTGTTGTTGGTTTAATAGAATTAAATAAAGCATATTTAAAGTATTAAGGATATGTTTATAAAATTTAATTTTAATGTGGTGGTGAGACTGGTAATTATCTTATAAATTTATATCCATTGTAAATAACATAACAAATTGTAAAGATATTATTTAGTAAACCTCCACCCCATAGTTAATTACAGAGAAGGAATTGTAGTATCAGAATTATAAAAAAGTAAGCCAAAGCTTTGTCAGAGTTTTCTAATTGATTAATCAAAATTAAGTACTTGAAAAATAAAACACATGTAATCCCAACACATGAAATCCATTTACCAATATTATTAAACAAATAAAAGTTTTTCCTATATAATTTAAATAATATGCGGTAAAGCCAACAATCAAAATTAAGATTGTTGTCGATACTATAGTTGCAAACATTTATGTGAAAGATTCTTTTCCTTCAAATAATTAGGTAAATTCTAATCTGTTAACACGATTAGAAAAATAAAATTTGACTTAATTAACCAAAGGAGATTCTAATTGTTAAGGAGCCTTATTTGGATTTAAAATTTTAATTGGATTTTCGGGTTTTGTAAAATCTTAAAATTGTTACTATTCTAAGAAGTGATTTGTCATTCTTTCCTTTCTTCTTTATATATCATAAGTTAGTCTATTTTAGTTCATTAATTTAATAATTTAATGAGTTTAGATAAACAATCAAGATAATATGAAGTTATCCTTGAAATAGGATGTGCTTATACAAAAGTTGGATTTTCTTTAGATACTCAACCAAAGAAGGTGATAAAATTGAATTTTGAGAAACCTCTTTAGAAATCCCGATTATCGTATGAATTATCCGTGGAAGAGAAATTGTATTAGATATTTAATGTTGATATGGTTTGTAATTTGAAAGGAAGATCAGTGGCTTTAATTTATAACTATTATAACAATGAGGATATGTATAACATAATAGCATATGTGTTATTTTATAAATTTGAGGTAGCAAAGATTGCATTTTTAATTGGGAATGTGTTACCATTATATTTAACAGGACATTTTTCAGGTTTTGTTATAGATTTAGGATATAATTGTTCAACTGTTAGTGCTGTGTATGATGGTTATTCTTTATTACATTAGACTGGTTATATAGGTGAAGGAGGAAGAGAATCAGCTAAAAGAATTTAATAATTAGTACCTGATTATTCTTGGGAGTAATTAGAAGATATAGCAATTAAATATGCTAAAGTATTAAATCCAGGAGATATAGATGACAAATAAAAAATTAAATTAAGACATGCCGAAATCTCAGAATTTGAATTAGCTAAATGCTACACAGAAACTTACTTTGGAAATTATAAAGAAGAAGAATCAAATATTGCATTTGGATTTTTAAAGATTGTTTCTTAAATGAAAGATAGAGACATCATAACTAAGATGGCATAAAATATTGTTATAACTGGAGGAGCAAGAAGAATTCCTAATTTATTAATGAGATTCAAGAATGAATTACTCTCATTATTAGAAACAGAATTTTCATCTATTAGAAATATCAAATTCTATATAACAAATTTAATTACATAGCATTCTACTTGGGTAGGTGGTGCTCTTATTGTTTAAATTGGTGGTTATGATAAATTTATTGTAACTAATTCTAAATTTAGGGAAAATGGAAATCTATTTTGTACAAGATCAGATGCCTATAATTTTATTTCAATTAAACCATGAGATTGCTTTTATTATTATTTATATAATAATTCATTTCTATTTTTATTTTATTCATTGCATCAACTTTAATTAGTTTATTTTTGTAAATGTCTGATACAGTCATCAATAAAATTCTTGAATCTTATGGGTATTTTAATTCAATATTCCAAGTTACAAAGTAGCTTAACCTTAATTCAAGAGTATTATATATCCTATAGAATAACTAAAAAATTCTATTGATGATCATCAATTAAAACAAATATCACCTGAATTATAACAAATTTTAGAAAGTGAAAGAGCCAGAGAAATGGTTTAAAAGAGAGGAATTACACTTGAGAGAACTAAATAATTCTTCTAAGAGAAAATTAAAGAATATAATGCTATAATTGATTTATAACATTTAAGATCTGGATAATCATATGTAACTCCAAAAAAAGATAATATTTTCAAAAGACATACAGCAGATTAAGGAGAAATCACTAATTATCATTTTGTACTTAATTGGTAAAATTTGAATTTGGTTTTTGATGAATTAGAAAATTAATCCAAAACAGCAAAATTTTAATATCAATCTAGAACTCCAGAATAATCTTCTACTCAAATAAATAAACCTTAGACATATATTAAATTTTCAAATAAAAAAGGAAATTTAGTAAACAGATTAGATAAAATGCTTAATGATTATGATACGAAAATGTCTTAATCAATTACAACAAATTTACCAGAATCTAGAAGAATTTCTATGTTAGAAACCCCTCATAATAAATGTATTATTTTATCAACAAATTAAACTAGTTAAAAGACGAAATAGTCTAAATCCAACACCAGTTAAGAAATATGTTAAATTTCAAAACTTTTTAAAAACTGTAAATATTCTTTAAAAAAATTCAGATGAACAAATAGAACCTGAAAATAGATAAGTTCAAATTTTTAAGTATACATTTAGGATTTAATAAAAACATATATTCATGATGCATTTAATAGAGAAAAACTATCTACAGATTCTTCTTAAAGGGAGAGGGCGAAATCATAACAAGAAAATAGAAAAAAAAATAAAAAGTTGTTAGAAGAATTAAATAGAATGAATTAAACTTAGGATTTAAAAAATCCATAATTTAAATTAACGAATAATTAAATACCTATCTATGAAGATGTTTGTAATAATTTGTTATAATTAGAGTTTAAAACTATTGATCAAAATTAAATCAAATAAGAGAAAGAGAGAAGGAATAGAATAATTTAATCAGTTAATTCAAGAATGCAGCCAAAATATGTTCATTTAGGTGGAAGTCGATATGCTGTAAAAAATAACTTTAAAAATTAATAAATTTATTAAAAAACAATCAATAAATTATTGGAAAATTAAATTAAAGAAGAGTTTAAGAAATTAAAAATATATGATGATGGAATAGATTTAGATGTCTTGGAAGGACCACCTAGAAAAATTGATTATCATTCATCTAATTTAAATTAGGATTACAATGATGTTAAAGTAACAAAAATTGTATAAAAAATGAAAAGATGATTTTATTGAATTTGTATTTTTATACTAATGAAAAATAACATTTATATTTAAAATAATTTTATTATTTTATGAAATAATCTAAAGGTAGTACATCTGTGGATTGCCTTTATATGGAATTAATGCTTAATAAGTAAATGAGATCAAATATACGTATGATACATAACAGAATTTTAAATCCAAAGCTATCGACACCAAAACCTTTTTCAAAAATTGAAAATAGGAAAATTGCAAGTAGATTAAATAGTTACTGTAAGAGGATTCAAAAGATTAGTAGTAAATGATTATCGAGTTTTAAGACAATAAGATATAAATGAGTAAATTATATTAACCTATGGTTATTCATTCTCATAGAGTCATTTAGAATAATAAAAATTGTACAATTAAAAGTCCTAAATTTAAAAGAAGTTGTTTTCATATGGATAATGGATAAATTAGTTTAAAATATTAACATTATTTAAAAAAAGGAGGTCAATATACAATATAACAATAATCATAGGAGACAAAACCTTGGCACCCTCATATTAAAATAAAAAGAAAACAGCATATTTAAATCTTACTTGAGTCAAAATAAAGTTAAGATTCTTAACCAATTCAGGGTAAGACTTGCTTTTAACCAATAAGCGATTTAAGTGGATGGCAAACTTAAGAAGATCCTTAAATAGAAATACAATGATTGTAATTAAAATATATCATTATCAAATTCTGTAATTTCACAACCTTTATCTTGAATGTTGTTGGGTTAATGGTCTAATTAAAACATTAGGAAGACCCTCAGTTTTTCCAGATATAATTCTTTTAGATTAATTGACCTTTTTAACTTCTTATAAATAAAGCTATTTATATTCATCTCTTTCCTTTATTAAAGTATTTATATCATTATTTGATTATAGAATCTCTAATTCAGCTACTCGTTTTTACAATTCTTTTTCTCTCGCTAAAACCTAAACTAATTCATCTCTTATCATGCTAGCAAACTATCTTAAGGTTGGTTCCTGCATTTCTGCAAGATTCATTTTAATATTGTTATGTTCCAAAAACTATGACATTTACATAGGTTTTAAGATGACCTTATCTTTAATTCCATCTAATTTAGTATTCTTTAAACTTCTTTAATCAAGATATTTGAAAAGGCTTATAAAATATAATAATATATTTACTTTTTAAATTTGTTTCTAGTAGGTATATGAGGTTTATCCATAGCTGGAATATTGAATGATCTTATTCCTGAACTATAGGCTCCATTCTCTATTTTTTCAATGACTCTAAATGTTTTCATTACTATATCATATAACTCAAATAGTTCAGACTTCATATCCCTTATTTACATTCTATAACATTAATTTTAGTTAATTACTTCTTTTTTTCTTAATATTTTTTAAATTGATGAATAAAGTGATCTATCTCTTCATTTTTCTTTTATAAGTATTTTTCATATTAATCTGTACTATCTTACAAGAACTTTGCATATTCTGCTTTCAAATTTTCCATTTATTATTTATACCTAACTTATAATAAAGTTTTTACTCTTTTTCTAATTCAAGTTTTGCTAATCTTTTGATATCTTCATGTTTTTATACTTCTTAAGTCTTTGCTTAAATTGCTTATGGTAAATTAATAATAACATTCACTTTTTTTTCTATCACTTCTTAATGTTCTTTTAATTGTTTTTTCACAGTTTCTAAAACTTTATCATTTTTTTCTTATTCAATTTATTCTAACTGTTATTTTTTTTCAGCTTACAACTCTTTTAATTTTCTTATATCTTCATTTAATTCAATAATTCTGCATTATTATCTTTCTAATTTAACACTCTCTTCTTTTTTCAATAATTCTTTTTCTTTTTATATTTTATCAATCATTTATTCAGCCTCTTTTAATTAAGTTGTAAGTGATTCTAATTTTTGCATAGCTTCTTTTTATATTTTAAACTTCTACAATTCTTATGCACTTGATCTAGCAAATAGTTTTTCTAAATCCATATCAATTCCTAATAATGTTTAAATCTCTGATATTTTTTATTTATGTTCTTTTGTCATATAATCTATCTTTTATTTTAATTCATTAATTTCATTTTATAATTTATTAATTAATTTATCTTATCCAGGAAAAGGACCTGGTTAATTAGGATTGTCATCAATTGGTTAGGCAGCTGTCACTCCCTTTGTTCTTTCTGCATATTATAAAGCTGATAAACATTCTTCAAAATTATTTTCATTTGGATTAATATGAACCATCAAAGCCACTTAACTTTAACTATTTAGACAATTTTATAATATTCTAGTCAATTTTGAATCTCTATAAGGAATATTTTTAGAATTCATTTAAGAAATTGCTGTCAAACATTTGGATAATGCAGTCAAACTTTAATTAATTAAAATAGCTTCCTAAAACTATCCTTCTTAAGTTAAACTTTTTGCTATTCTTTCTGAACCTGCCAAATCTATAAATTAAATAAATGCATTCATAAATGGTAAATTCTCATTTTCTTTATCTTTTTAAACTAGATTTAAAGTAATTATTGTATGACATTTCTAACCAAATGGTTTGCTTTGTTATTCAAGTTTTTCTCTTAATTGAAAACCCATTTATATCATATCATTTAATTCTTAAGCAGATCTAATTGGTATTGATGTTAAATCTTTAATCATTATTTATCCATTAGTATTTTCATAGATTGTCAAATTTTCATTCTCATAATTTTATATTATTTAATTCATATTTCCTGATTAACGAGATTGATAAGCTTTACCTAAATCTCTTACTTAATCCAAAAATAATTCAGCTATACTTACAGTTATTACAAATTCTCGAATTTCTTCAAATTCTTAGGATTTAGAAAGTAGATATTCTATAGCCCTTGTTACAATGCCCTTCTTGTCTGGCTTATTTTCTTCTCCTTCCTAACCAAATAATGTGTAACTCTTCCCACTTCCAGTCTATCCATAACTCAAAACACAAGAATTATGGCCTTCTATTAGTTTCTGTAACATAGGTTCTGTTACTTTAAAGGCATGTTCCTATGTTGTACAAACTGAAGAAAATGAAACTATCTTGCTTTCTGCATTTTTATTAGTCGGATCCTTTAATTTAATATTTATATACTCTTATTGAAATACTCTCATTCGTGAAGTCAACCATCTTCTGTTGATAATCAATTGGTCTCACTCTTGCAAATATTTTATAATTTTGATTAGCATTAGTAATTCGGTTTTACATTCTAATTATTATTTATTTTAATAATGTCTAAAAATCATATGGAAGGGTTAAATATACTTAAAGTGGCTATCCTCTAACTTAAATCAATTAAATATACTTAATTTACTAGAAATAAAATTCGAAAAATTCTTTCATTGAAATACAATAAAACTCTTTAATAAGACCCTTTAAAATTTAGAAATGAATGCTTTGCCTATTATAGTCTTATGAAATAGGAATTACATCAAAAAGATTTAACAATAACTACTGCAGAACACTTAAAGAAAACTATGAAAAATAATTATTGGGTAAAATGATTATCAACTTAAATAAACACCAATAATATATTTAATATATAATGCACTCTCAAAGATCATCCCATTTTGAAGTTAACTCTTCCTGTTCTAAAGGAGTATTTTCCTTTGATTTTCTATACTGCTTAGCATGTCTCAATCTTTACATTATATTCTTTAAAAAATTACCTTCTTACTACCGATGAACATGGTCTTGCTCCATGATTAGCCTTCTTAGGAGCTCTGGCATTTCTATTCATTTGAAGTATTGCTTCATCAAATATCGAAGGAATTCTTGTGATAAACTCCATAAAGAAGCTTCTAGTTAATAATTTTGTTTACATAATAAAATATTATATATAAATTTACTTCTCTAAAAAGGTACTTATGATTCTCTTCAGACATTAGACAATAATATAGTTTATACGAGAAATAAGTATTATATATTTCATTTTACTAAACTATTTAATCTTCATTGATGAGATTATAGTATTAAGTTTTATTTTCCACTTAAACTATATACATAAACTAAATATATAATTATGATTAGTTCCCTAAGTAAATAATCATATATTATATATCTTTTTTTATTTAAATATTCTTTAAATGACTTTTTTGAAAACTAAGAGAAATTAAAAAAAAGCAGACAAAACTAAAAGTCAATAATTATTGATCCTAAACTTAAAGATGCCTTATATTATTGAAAAATTGTCGATGAACGACATACCTTCATTACATATTTAATCTAACGGTGAATATTAAAGACAAATTTGTTATAAAAAAATGTTTTTTATCAAGATTTTCGATTATAAGATAAAATTTGATTAAGAAGCGTATATATAAGAATAAAAAATTTTATCAAGCAAAATTTAATATTTTCATGCTAAAAAGCCATTTAAGGAAATTGATTTTAGTTTGGTCAAATTGTGTTTTAAATTTAACATAGGTCTCAAATAATGATATTTATCTAAATTGTCATGCAATTTTGTCAACATATTAATTGCATATATACAATTTATAGAGTTCTTGAATTGAAATTAAACATTTTTGTTTGAGCGGCATCCCTATATAAAATTAGTTTTTAAATTGAACTTTTTATTTTTATACACACTAAATAATAAAGATAAATGGACTTATGTTTCTGTACAAAAACCAAGACAATTATTAAGGTTTAATATAATTTTTTGGCTTGCAAAGAATGTATATATTTATTAAAATAAGTTGTCAAAATTTTCAATCTTTCAATCTTTCAATCTCTTAAAAAAGATGAATGATTAAAATAAAGGATCTGAAAAATAAGAAATAAATAATTTATAAAGCTTATTTGAACCGTAAACTGTAGTTTGTAGAGGCTAATTTAATAAAGAAATTTAGATATTAGTGAATAAATCATTAGGGGATAAGATGGCTTATTTAGATGTCTTAAAATACAAGAGTGCCTTAGCAAAGAAGATTTTAAGTTCACAAATCTGAATGATGAATATTATCTTGATAAATAAAAATATATATACTAAGTAGCTAATTCTTAAATATGTCCTTTAGAATTCATATGAGATGTTCTGATAAATATAATGTCGGTAGTTTAAAAAATGTGATGTTTTATTTAATAAAATGAGCGATTGAATGTATAAAAATTTTAAAGTATTGAAAATTAGAAAATGAGATATTATTGAATAATTGATATATATATAAAAATTTGAAATAATATAAATGAATAGAGATTTAGGGAAAAAGTATTTAATAAATTATAATTATAAATGTTAATACTACTTGCATCACTATTTTCAATAGCAAAGAGTGGATCGATTCTGAGACCAATAGGAGTGACTCCAATCTGGAATTCGGTGGCAAACGCAAATGTCGAGGCCTAATACATATTTAGTTATGTTTTGGAAACATACTTGGCATCTAACTCTTAAATAGTAGTTGAGTTTCCATTACAATATGTTTCTGGGTTGGGAATAACATAAACTGATTTGGTGTGTATTCCAAGTTGCGTGATTTCAGGGAGATCAGTGATCTTCACATATCCAGAGGAGATGAAGAATGGGACTAGTAAGAAAGTGGAATGCTAATAGTCTACACGGCATCTGTGTAACCAGTAAGGAATCCAGCCACATAAGGTGGGACAGCTAATTTCATTTTACGTAGTAAGAGAGGAGATAATGTGATTGATGAGAACTTGATTTTCGGTATCATTGGAATAGCAGATGCCATAAATACCATGGTTTTCGGAGAGGTTGTTGTATATCCCAAAGGTTCCTTTTATGCAGGAGTAAAACTTTAATACATATCATTAAGGATTATACTTAATATATTTTGAAATTCAAGACAACTACAACTATAATATATAATTCCTATATGTTATTTACAGTTCCTAATGATTTTGAATTGGAACCCTTTCCAGTTTGCAGTCCATATCCAATAAATGGAATACAATTAGATGGAACCTTATTTTGTTCCTAAGTTAATTCTACAAATGTTGTAAAAATTGAAGGAATCACAGGACATGTGATTGGATTATAAGAATACGCACTAAAAATTTCTATGAGAAATCCTAAATATGCAGGAACTACTAAATCTTTCAATTTGGGAATCTATAAAGCTTATACTCAGATGATGTTTGAAGAGGTTAAAGGAATTAGTGGAGTTACAATCTAGGCTGCTTAATTATAAAATGTTTCCATGACTTAAGTTTATAGTTTTATCAATTCCAGATCTAGAATTATGGATTATGAAGTTAGATTCACTCCCACTTTTCCTATTCCTTCAGGTTGTAATATCAAGTTAATCTTCCCTGTCTATATGTAAATTGTCTAACCTCCTGATTATAATTAAGCAGGATAATTTTAAATGAACTATGTCAAATATGGACTAGAGGATATCAGTGAAGATAGCCCTGTTGGTTTCTATTATTAGGATGCCATACAAAACTATCTTAGAATTACTAATTTTTAAGAAATGACTATGAATAATGAAATTTGTATTGTTGTCAGAGTTATAAACCCTAGTGTTGAAGGATACACCACTCCTCTCAAATTATATGTATTTTAAGATATCACTGAATATCAATTATTATAATCTGATGTTTTATATGCTATTGCTGATGTTTCAACTGTTGGAGCAGGTAATCAAAATGTACCTACAACAAACACTAATAATTGGTTTTTGAAACCTAGAACTGGATTCTTTCCAAATTATTAAGATTATTCAATTACAAATAATATTGCCAATGGTGCTTTAGCAACTTTAACTTTCAATATTGATCCTACTGCCACTGTTCCTAAATTTGCTTACATTTACATTACTGCTCCGAAAGAATTCAAAGTCAATAATGATACAACTACTGGAGTTAACGCTGCCAATTGTAAATTTTATTTACAATCAAATTCACCAACTTTAAATGGCTTCATTTCTCCTAGTAATTCTTTATCATGTACGGCAACTGATTAAATTGTTAAGGCTTAGTTACCATTTGCATTTGATATCATCCAATATCCATCTTAAGCTTTACCTGCTGCACCCTTAAGAAATTAATGGTAAATATAATTAACCAATGCATTCTACACCCCAGGATTAAATGGAACATATTTTTTTGATATTACTCTTAAAGACACAGATGATCTAACTGTTCTCGATTCATTTTCTTTTCCGATTTAAATAAATGCAAATTTATTAACTGGTAGTATTGTGAATTCAATTCCAAAGAATTCAAAAGAGAAAGGAATAGTTGACATTTAATTCATTACAGTTCTTTAAATACCCTCAGGATAGAAATAGAATCGTGCATCAGATACAAGAGGTTTTGTTGAATTTCATTTCAGTAGTGCTTGGGATTAGGACTTAGGATCTGGTGTGAGTGATGGTGGAAGAATTCCTTGTTATGGTGTTAATGCTTTTATACCATATGAAGGTAATTAATTAAAATGTATTTTGTTTTACTCAACTGCCTCATCAAAAACAATAGTAAGGGTAACAAATTTTAGAGAAATTGCAACAAACACGAATGTCAGAATAATGATATCTGGTGTTACAAATCCAAATGGTGCCAGTTATGATATTGACATTAAAGTATTTTAGAAAAAGAATCGAATATTCACTTTACTGAATCAATAATTAGGAGTTACTAGCACATTAAATGCTGCTCCAGTAACAACAACTTGTACAACAGCTCCTTCATATTCAGAAAATAAGGTAGGATATTTATTTGATATCAATATAACTCCTTGTTTGACAACTGCAATATCTGCAGGATTCTACATCCTGATATAATTACCTAAATATGATATTGGATTTATTAGGGAAGACAATACCATCACTTGTTCGCTCACTTCACAATTATATTGTATTCCTTTATTAGGATCTGACTTTATTTTAATAGTGACATCTACTGTAGTGGCACTCTCCCCTATTCCAGTCTTTAAAATAAGCAATTTATAATGGCCTAGATACGTCGAAGACTTTTCAACTTATGCATTGAACTTCTTGGTAATAAATAATGTTGGTTTGGGAATTGTCTAAAAATATTAATTTAGTAGTTTAACAAATTGTGTTCCTGCTTAATTTTCAGCCATTTAATCTCTAGTATCTAATAAGGGAAAAGGATTTGTAGATGCCACCTATTCATTTACATTCACCCCTCAAGCTGACATTCCTTAGGGATCAACAATAATAGTTGAATTTCCACCTTTCTATGATTTTCTAAATGGTATACACTTGCCTACTTTTTCTTAGAATGGTTTGTAAGATCTAGCTGATAAAAATAAAGTATCTATACAGGTAAACTTAAAATTGATTAAAATTACTGGATTTTAATAGTTCAATAAATCAAATTCCTTTCAAGTAGTAGCTGTGTCTGTGAAAAATTCACAATCATACAACACGGCATCTGGGTTTCACGTATATGTGATGTTTAAGGGAAAATATGTTTTGCAATAACTTAACTTTTACAGTTTTGATTTTACAACTCCGTTTAAAGCAGGGAAGATAGTAATTAATTAAATAACTGCTTCAATTTTGAATGCAGACGAAGAAGTTGATTATCTGATTCAATTCACTCCTTAAAATGATATACCGATAGGTGGACAAATTAAAGTAATGTTCCCAGATGAAAATTACAAAAAATTGCCATCGATTCCAGATTGTCGTGTTAGTGGAGGAATCAATACATTTTAATCTTGCATACTAAATGGTAAAACATTTATAATTGAAACAAACAGCAGATATAAAGCAGGCAATGGAGTGATTGATCTTATTATAAAAGGAGTTTAAAATCCAGATTAAGGAACAACTTAAGGTTTTGTGATTTAAACAGAATATGATGGAGTAAAATTAGATGGAACTGATGAGTCAAACCTGAATGGAAGAACATTCACATCAGCCTCTAAGACTAATCCTATAACTCTTCTTTCTCTGGTATTTGATCCTAAAAATGAAGGAGAAGAGGCTTCTTATCGATTTAAATTCCTACCTTATTCATCATTATCTACAATATCTCAAATTGAATTTAAATTTCCAACTTAATTCGATCCTTTATTAGGAAGGGATATCTAATGTATAGTAAACACTGGTCTATCAGGAGGTACTTACACATGCAGTGTAGATTCTAGAATTGTTACACTAAAAGGTTATGATTCATACACTCCAGAAATCACAAATCCTATAGACATAACCATTTTCGGTATTGTCAATCCTAATTCAAATGGTGGATCTACCACTGATTTTCTAAAACTTTATATCAGATAACAAGGCAGTAACATTTATGATCAATCTAATTAAGAGATTGCTTAATTATCCTTTCTCTCTGCACCAGGATGGTCTCCTTTAATTTCAATAGATGTTTCTACATTTAATGTAAGATGGAATTCAACATACAATTTTACATTTTAGACTTATAAAAACATTCCAAAACTTTCAGCAAAAGGATCAGTTTTAATTGATTATCCATCTCAATTTGAAATTCTGGATGGCTCTATCACATGTTCAAGTACCATTTAATTTGCAGCTACCTTAAAATGTTCTTCATATCGTAATCGAGTTACCTCTTCTGGTAATTACGAAGATTATGTTGGTAGAATGTATATTCAACTTAAGAAAGTCTTAAATCCTATTGAAAAAGGAGAGAGTGATTTCTTTTACATTAGAACTTATGATGGTCTTAATTTAAGAATTATTGAAAGAAACTTTGCTAATTTAGATCCTTTTAAATTTTCATATTATTTTCCTGGTCCACTTATAAAAGTCAATAATGAAAAAACTTTAACAATTGAAAGAGGTACATAATCTATCAATATTCCTATTTCAATTGAATTTCCTTGTCTACTCAATCTAAAATTAATTCCATCAGAAACAGAATTCATAGTTAAACCAGCCTCCATTCCATTAACTCTTGGAATGACATTGCAATATTTCAATATATCTGTTCCTTAATCTATATATGATGGCACCTACACAATCTATTGGACTTTAGATAATGAATTAGATCCACCTCTATACACTCCAGTCAAAAGAACCTTAATCACTATAACTAAAAAACAAGGGGTCAAAATTAACCAAACTCCTATTCTTTCCATTCCAATACAAGGCTAATCTCTCTTGACAGAATATGTGTTAGCTGCTCCTCCAGATACTGAATTAGCTTTTAGTTTATATCTACAAAGAGCCTATTATGGTATCCAGTTATCAACAAAATCAATTATTGTTCCTGCTGGCTAATAAAAATTTGGATTTGCTGTTGTCTACAATAAATCTGCCAATGTTGAAGGACCTTAAGTAGAAAGAGGATACATCACAATTCAAACTGAAGGAGTCAATAAAAACATCTATTAGTTAGCATCTACTAGTGTTGAATTCTTCATTATTTCTTAAGATACTAAATCTCCTGATTGGGTGACATGCAAAATTAATACTGTTAAAAAAACATCTGTCAACTTATTAGTAGCTTTGAATGAGCCTTGTGTTGTATATTACTTGATTGCATTAAAAGGAACAATATTTCCTACTTTGAGTGACTTTTAGAATTAACTTATACGTTATTCTAGTACATAAAGTTAAATGGGATATTTAATAGCTTACAGTGCAAATCAGTAATATCTAATTCCTTTATCTAAATTGATAGCTGAGACAGAATATGTGATACATATATTAGCTTTAGATCGAGGAAACAATGAAGCTGAAAAAAGAAGTATTGAATTTAAGACACTTGACAGACCAGTAAGTTGTTACTTTACTTTGATATTTAATTAAAGAACAGTGAGTGCAGATTTTGTTAGGAATGTAACGAATTCAGTTGCCAAAGTACTTGGTATAAACGATTATTACATCCAGCAACAGAAATATTATTTTAAAAGATTGCTTTAGAACTCTTTTGGTGTAACTGTTGATGAGATTAAATCATACATTGATTTAGAATTAGCAGCTATTCCAGATAGTGACAGTTTTCCAGATCCATTTGAAGTAGTTGCTGGATTACAAAATAAAACTTAATTACTTACATCAAGAATCGAGACTTTAAATTTAAGTAAGGAAGTAGCAGTTTAGAAATTCACACGATATGTTCCTAGATTTATTAAATAGCCTAAAATAGTGTATATTGATTATTAACAATGTGCAATTCAATTAGCTATTAGCAATTATGGATGGGGTTTTGCTGTAGCAGTGGTTTTTGAGTCATAAGATTAAATTTGGCCATCACCTTATTAAATAATGAAAGGATTAGATTATTAGAATAGGCCAACACCTAATGGAGAGATAGAGATTTCAGATCCTTATCAGGATTTCATTTTAAGAATACATGGATTAGAGAGTGAAACAGATTATTATATCTATGTAATAGGGGGGTCAGTTCGTAATTGAATTCATTAATATTATTAGATTTCCGAGCTCCAGATTTGATGGATAAATCAGAGATATATTAGGATAGAATAATCTCATTTAAATCTCCGTAGAAGCCTAAGTTAAACATCAACTTTGGAGATTTGATAGTGTTGAGCATATTGATTTTTTGGTTTTGAGTACATATATAAGTTATGATTTATATCATAGATATTTTTGATTAATTTAAATATGCTCATATCTGGAATGCAATTGAGGCATTCGTTGACTCCTCGTTTCTTTGCAGGAGTGTTCAACAAACGTAAGCCAACAAAGAAGGACTTAGATCATTATGATGTAGTGGTCATTGGTTGTAATTTAGGAGGAGTTTTGAGTAGACAACTTGATAAGGTAGATTTGTAATATTATTTTGGAATAGGTTTCTCATGGAAAATATAAGATTATGGTTGTACTTGATTAGAATATTAATCAAATAACTCCAATCAGATAGATTTATGAATAATAGAAGACAGCTAAGACAGATTTTTTACTTAATGCCAAATTGTCACTTAATATGTTCACTGCTCATTCTGATTAAGTTGGATGTTCTACAATTTTACCTGAAGAAAATGCCATTGTTTTGCGTAATGGTCGTAGAATTGGCTATAATTAATTGGTTGTAGCAATGGGTAGAATTATTAATATATTCCTATAGGTCAGCAAGTCAATTATGAAGCTATTAAAGGATTCGAAGATGCATGGTAAGATTTTGATTCACCAGTCTTTACTAATCTTGATCATCCAAGTTGGCGTTCTTCTAATCACAAATACACTAGATGGCATTACAATTTTAACCACGGAGAAGCATATTTCTGTATTCCTCAATTTCCTTTCAGTGGTGAGGTTGAAGCATATAACTTTTTCTTAAGTTAAAGAATATGGGAATGGTAAACAGCTAATGGACGTTAATCTCCTATTAAAAAATTCACTATCATATAACCAAATGAAAGATTTGTTTAATACAATGATGCTGGAGATTCTTTCTTTAAAGAAGAATTAAAACGCAGAAATATCAACGTTGAATATGGACTTAAATTGGTTGAAGTTAATAAATAATACAACACAGCTACTTTTGAAGATGTCAAGACTGGTAATCGGTAAACTAGAAATTTCAATCATCTCTATGCAGTTGCTCCTACTAAAGCTCATGAACCTCTTGTTAAGGCTGGTTTAACTACATCAAAAGGATTATTGGACGTCAATATTAAGACTTTGTAGCATAATAAATATAAAAATATTTTTGGACTTGGTGATGTTAATGATCTTCCAACAACTAATTGTTTCTGGGCTGGATTCCACTAACTTCATGTTGTTAGAAATAATATCGAAAGAAATATTGCTGGAAAATCCCTTAATGCTGAATATGATGGATATAGCAAAGTTCCTATAATTTTGGGTTAAAATACACTTACATTTTTATGTCATAAATACAATAATGAAAACGCATGGCATAACCTTTATTTCTCTAATGGAGGATTTTTAGCTGCTTTAAGGTAAATGATATAGTATATGAAAGATATTATAATTGGTGCAAGAATTTTAAGAAAGCCTTCATTGACATTTACTTAGAAAAGAATTGGGGACCTCCTTATTACAAAATAAAGAAGAGTTTCAAATTGCCAGAAGGAGAAACTGATGAGCATGGTTTTATGTCAAAATTATCAAAATTGTTACCTGGCAAAAAAGAAAGTCATTGAAATAAATAAATAATATAAAAAAAATAATAATGATCAAATAATTAGCATAGAAGGTGATGCAATTATAGCTTTAACGTTTTTATGAATTTAATCGATTTGCAGATAAATTATAAAAGAAACAATAAGACACTTAGAGACAGGAGTTTAAGAAGGAATTAGAATTTCTTGCTAGCAAAGTAAATTCACAAATGCACATAGCCACAATTTACATTAATAGATTTTAGATAAAGAGCATTGGATGGATTGCATAAATTAAAAAAGGGATTCAAGTATCAAATATCTTCAGGAAATGAGGAGACAGAATAGCAATTGACATTATAAAAATAAGTATTAAATGCGATGTTTGATGAAGAATTATTGAATCCAGAGGATTTATCTGGTGATGTATGTGTAATGTAATAAAAAAAAGTAAAAAAAAGAGATAGCAATGGTTGCTTAAGTAGAAGTACAATAAGTGAATTTTGTATTGAGTCAATTTAGTCAGATGAAGAATATGCATTCATGGGTGAGAGATATGAAAGAGAGAGGAGAACCAATGCCTGATAATTAGGATGATATGATGTACAGATATAAGAGAGATAAGCCAATAAAGAAGTCTTTTATAAAATTTGATATGAAGAGATAAAATTTTTCAATGAAATAGAGATTATAAAAGTTGAAATGGGGTCCTCGTAAAGAGGTTTGATATAATAGATATGTGTACAAATATAAATAATTAAATATTGATGATTATGATATATTATAATTGATCATAATGTGAAAACTAACATGATAAAACTAGCCATTAATAAATGAGCATAAACTTTAGTGTCATTTTAGTAGTTCAAATCAGTAGTTACATTAGTTGTTTATCCATAGGCATACTAAAAAGAATAAAAAGTAAATGAATACCCCAGCATAAGGTTAGACGGATTAGAAGCAACGATTTTGGAGCATATGGAATCCATATTTGCAAATAGAGCATCCTGAAGAGGAAATTGGTTTATCATTGGTGATTGTAGAATTTAATTTAAGAGCACAATTAGCGTTATTAAGAGGTACACAACCTCCAGATTGGAATACATATCCATCAATACAAGTTAAGCAGACTTATCCTGGAGAGGTGCAAGTAGCACAACCAAATTAACAAGCAACACAAACAGCTTAAGCGGTTTTAGTACCTGAGTAAGGGAAGTAACCATCCATACAGGTTTTGCAAAACTAGAAATTAGATATGTAAATACAGTTGAATTATCGCATTATGCACAATTAGTTTAACAAGGTTGGCAGGTAGTTCCTGATAGATAGAATCCAGTATTGCATTTGGTACAATTAGTACTAGAAGAACATTCTAAACAACCACCATTTGGTGAACATGTTGCACAAGTGGCAGTAGAGGCTGCACTTGCTGCTTATAAGAAATATTTAGATGAACATCCAATGCATGAAATATCAGTAGTGGATGTACCACCACATTTATTACATTATGCAGATAATTATGTACTAGCTCCATATTATGGTGGACATGATAAACAAGTTCCACCTGTATATGAACTGAAAGTTCTAACACATGTAGCACAAACATTATTTGTATTTGTAGAAGTATTTGTCAAAGTTAAACATCCTTATATTTATACAGCAGCTATGCATGTTGGAGTTGTAATGTTGTTTACTGTAATACTTACTAAGAAATATCCATCTACACATTATGTAACTTAAACTGTTGTGTAAGATGGAACATCATTTGGACCTCCACATCTTAACCATCCTGTTGATTATGGAACTGAATTACAAGCTGCACAAGTAACTACTTTATTTGCACCATCACCAGTACTTACTCCATAATAGAATTCTTAACATTTTGTGCATGTTACTGTTGTATTACTTATTGTGCATGTTGCACAACCTGTTCCACATGGAGTGCAAGTCTTTGGAGTTTAAGAATTTAAAACATATGTACTGATACATGCTGTACAATTCTAATTATTATCCATTTAAGTGCATCCTTCTGGCAATTTTTAACATGTTGTTGAACCAATTAATTAATATCCACTTGCACAAACTGAACATGTTGTACCATTTGAACATTTCATACATGTAGTACTTGGTAAACATGTTTGACAAGTCTATCAAATATTATTATCTAATTATCTTACTGATACTCCATTCACTGTATTCAGGTAGTATCCATCAGCACATTAACTGCATGTTTAACTATTTTTACAATTTGTACAAAAGTCTACACATTTTTGGCATGTTCCAGATCCATCTGTTTATGATCCTGATGTTAAACCACTGAATGACCAAAAGAAACCAGCTGCACATTATGTACAAGTATTTCTAACATCTTAATTTTTATATATACTTTGATGGACAATTTTAACATGCAGTGATACCACATGGACTACAAAAACCATCAAAAAAATTGTAGTAGTAGTCTGAAGATGTTGATATTGCAGGAACATAATCCCAATCCAAATAATATCCAGCAGCACATTAAGTACATACATATCGAGTACTACTATAAACTGTACAGGCTTAATTCTCAACACATACTCCTGCTATCAAACTAAAACCTTTATCACATTGGCCACAAACATAAGCATTTCCTGAGGAGTTTAGTGAATAACTCAAACATCCATTTGGCATATTTACACATATACTAAATTTATATTAAAATTATCTACCCATTAAGCTAAGTCCATCCTGGACTACAAGTTAAAGACCCTGTTGAATAATAATCTGAGCACTTATAAAATCCTCCTTCTATTGGTTGACATGGTTAGCATGATTGCCCAGCCCAATAGTAACCTTTTATTTAATATAGAATAATACCATCCATGCATACATATGCTTGACGAGTTGATTATGAAACTTTTAAAGCACCAGTAGCTAAACAACTTAAAAATGTGCAATCCAAAGGTGGTGATTATTGTCCCAAAACTCCTATCACCAGAATTGAGGCAATGAGTACTTTATTCATTTTTATTAAAAAAATTATTAATCAAGATATATTTCAATCATTCCCTTAAAAAACTCCAATTATTCCATCCCCCATCTCCTTCAACTTGTACTTCTAAAACCATTTCATAACACAATTCATTAATTACATTTCTTACTTTTCTTGTACCATAATTCTCTTAAATTCTTATTCTCTTCTTACAAATTCTTTTATTTCACTTTATTACCCTATATTTATCTTCTGACTATTCTAATCAATAATTTTTATACATAAATTTGACTATCCAAATCCTTAAAACATTTATTTATTATCCATATAATTATTTATCACACCTTTATTAAAGGAGAACTATCTTGCCATCTACTATTTCTTTATAAAAAACTCAGAACAAACAATTTTTTGTATTAACATAGAATTTTTCTCCAAAATATATATAATACAAAAATTTTAAATCACTACAAAATATTCGAGAAGTTAAACGACAACTTTTTATTGGACTTGTTGCAAATTAAAAAATCTAATTTTTTGGAAAAAAAAACAAATACAAGATGAAAATTATAAATTATCATTTTTTTGTATAAATGAATATTTAAAAATAATGTTATCTTTATAGACTCTTGATAATTAAATTTTTCATTATGCTCTTAATATTTTATAAATATTTTTATTTATTCTTGGTGTTCAAAATATAAAATAATAATAATCCATTATCAAAAATTTATTTTCTCAATTCGATTTTGATGAAAATTTTTAAATGAGTATGTTTATTTTTGATAAAAAATAGAAATTTTTACTTTTTTAATCTCCTTTTTAGCTAAAGCAGTAAAAAATAAAATCATATTAATTATGAAATATCAATGAAATATTTGAAATTTTTAAATAATATTGGTAGATAAAAATTACAAAAATGATACTATTATTTTTAAAAGAACAATAGAGCCTCTAAAAGAAGAATATATTTTTTAAAAATAATAGACTCTAAATACAAGTCCCTTTCTTACAATAATTTATTTTTTTAATAAGTTAAGAGTTTAATTAAAGTAAACATTATTTTATAATAATATAAAAAAATATTAAACTACCATAATCAGTCTTATTATCAGAGAAATTCAATTACCAATTAAGACAGAAATGTTAAAAATGTTATAATAAGAGCTAATTTGAGAGTATTATAATAATGTCAATTCAAATCTTCATATTTTTTTTTTTTTTATTTAAATGTTTTTTCTTGTCATATTCTCTCTAGTTTATGAAATTACTCGTTGTTAGCTATTGTATGCATATAAATAAAAACTTGTTTCTATGAAAAATTGGGTTAATAATCAAATAAAACATAAATTCTATAAAGTGAATTATATTCATTTTATGGAATATAAAAAAAATATAAGAATCTTTAAAGATATTAGTTCAAGACTATATAGTAGTGTATGAAAAGGGCTAAAAATTGTTAGACAGAAAAATATAGGCACTTTTATGAAGTTATGAGAGAATTTTTCATTTAAATATTTTTTTCATTGGAATATATCAGAAAGATTTTTGAATAATATTCATATATGTTTGGATTCTTAAATTTTTGAGGAATTAAATATGCATATTTTTCTATATTTCATCATAATAGCAGGAATTTTATAGATAGCAGCTGTAAATATCAATTAGCCAGGAAATTCAGACTTAAACTAGCTAGTTGAAGCTCCTTAAAATGCGTGTTAATAAGGCTATTTTTTTAATGAATAAATATGTAGTCAATGTTAATGGATTGAAAATGGATTTTGCACCTGTTCATAATAGGGGAAATGTGATCAAATAACATGTTTGTAAGGATATTTTTTGGTAGGAAGGTATTATTTAATTTAATATAATTAAGTTCATGTATAAAGCATCCTGATTCAAATTGTATAAAGGGAGGGTTTAATTCTAATGGAAGTACAGTGATTTGTTATTAATGTAGTAGTCAATCAACATTAATAGGTATATATATAAAAAAAATAATTAGGTGGAATTTGTATAGCCAATAATAATTGTTTATAATTTGATAGTTTAACTGGAATATGTAAATAATGTTAGAGTGGATATTTTATTTCTGTTAGTTAAGGATATTAGGATAATTCAGTATCAATGAGTACATATTATGTTTCTTTGAATCAATGTCAATAATGTATTTCAAACTGTCTAGAATGTTAAAACGAGTAAATAAATTAAATAATATAGATAATAATGCAAAGTATGTTCAAGTGGATATTTTGTTTAAGACACTTAATGTATTGAGTGTAAATAAAAGCTATCACATTGTTTAACATGTGAAACAGCCTCTCGATGCATATCTTGTGATGGTGGATTTTATTTAAATATAAATTAATGTTTAAATTGTTCATAATAGATAAATAATTGTTAAGATTGCTCTATAAATGAATCCAATTAATTGATTTGCTCAAGTTGTAAGGTTGGATCATTTTTAAGTAATAATTAATGTCCATTATGTTCAACATAGATTTAATATTGTTAATAATGTTAAAATTCGACAATATGTCAGGTTTGTTATAAAGGATTTTATTTAAGTTCAAATAGATGTAAGATGTGTTCTGCCTCAATTTAAAATTGTTTATTTTGTTCTGATTAAAATAATTGTTAGATATGTGGAGATGGTTATTATTTATAAGATAATATATGCATAAAATGTTCAATATCAATATAAAATTGTGGTACATGTAAGAATTCATAAAATTGTACAGGATGTTTATCTGGATATTATTTAGATTAGAATAACATTTGTTAAATATGTTCTGGATAAATAAATAATTGTAGTATATGTATAAATTCTTAAAAATGTGATAAGTGTATAAATGGATATTATTGGGATGGCACAAATTGTTCACCTTGTACAGATAAAAATTGTACAGAATGTTCTAATAATTAAAATTGTTCAACTTGTTTAATAGGATTTTCTACAGATGGATCTAAATGTTCTACATGTACTACAGTAGCATGTACAACATGTGGAGGATAAAGTTATTTATTAAATGGATAATGTTTAACATGTTCATTTGAAATGAATGGATGTTCTAAATGTGGATATGATGGAGATAGTTTAAAATGTTTTCAATGTTTAGCAGGATATGCAAAATCACTTCCAAATTAATAACCATGTTAATAAGATTCGGGTGCTAACTGTAATGTCAATTAATTTGCTTATGGAGATACATGTAAAAGTTGTAGTCAAGGAATAGCAAATTGTTTAGAATGTTCTTATTAAAATTAATAAATAGTTTGTAAAAAATGTAATGATGGTTATGATTTAGGTGGAACATGTGAACCATGTTAAAAATCATCATAATCATCAGGTTAAAGTACAGCATCTTCATCATCATCTGAATGTTAAAAATGTGCTTAAGGAACTTATTTTGATAATGGTTCATCTACTTGTAAAACATGTTCTTCTATTTAAAATTGTTCATCTTGTTCTGATGCTAATACATGTACTAATTGTATAATTGGTTATTATTGGAATAATACATAATGTGTCCTATGTGCTAAATCCATATTAAATTGTTATACATGTTCTGATAATTAAACTTGTACATCATGTGTACCTGGATTTATTTTAGATGGAAATTAATGTTATCCTTGTTCATATTTTATTTCAAATTGTTTAATATGTAAAACTAATGCACATTGTTTATAATGTGATTCAGGTAATTATCTTAATACAAATAATACTTGTTCAACTTGTGATGATTCTAATTGCATTAATTGTAATTAATCTTCCTCTTAATGTACATCTTGTGTATCTGGAACTTATTTAAATGGAACATAATGTAAACCTTGTTCCATTATTAATAAATGTATAGCATGTTTAAATAATTAAAAATGTACAGCTTGTTCATCTGGTACATTTTTAAAAAATGACTAATGCACACCTTGTGATGATTAAAATTGCATCAATTGCAATGATTCATCTTCTAATTGTACTAAATGTATAGCTGGCTATTATATAAATAATTAAACATGTTCTTAATGTTCAAATAGTTGTTCAACTTGTTTAAATAATACTTAATGCACTTCATGTAAATCTGGATACTATTTAAATGGAACCACTTGTACAAATTGTTCTAATACATTAACAAAATGTTTAAGTTGTATCAATGAATCCATTTGTACAAATTGTGATATTGGAAGCTATCTAGATGGAAATAGTTGTACCAATTGTCCAATTAGTCTCACTTCTTGTAATGCTTGCAAAAGTAATACAATTTGTATTTCATGTAATCCTGGAAGTTATCTTAATGGTTCTTAATGTAGCACATGTACTGATAAAAACTGTCTTAATTGTACTCAAGCCAATACATGTACATCTTGTGCTCCTACTTATATAGTATAAAATAATACTTGTATAAAATGTATTGGTTATTCTAATTAATGTACAGCTTGCTCTAATGGATACTGTAGTAGTTGCATCAATAATTATTTAATATAATCAGATGGATCTTGTCTTAAATGTCCTGATAATTGTGCTTAAGGATGCTCCAAAAATACACTTTAAAATTCTACTATTTGCTAAATTTGTTAAGATTAATATTATTTAAATATCAATGGATTATGTATTAAATGCCCAAATCTATTTTTAAGATGTATTTATGATACTCAAACTTAATTAATATATCCCACTTAATGTATAGATGGTTACTTTTTAGTTAATAAATCATGTATTCAAGCTTAATAATAAAATACATGTTCAAAACTATTTTAACCTAATGATGGTAATCAAATTAATTCCTCATTATGTTAAGATTGCTGGCCATCTTATTTATAAAACAGTTAAATTTGTTATAAATGTGATAATTGTGCAGATAATAGTTGTTCATTAGATTAAAATAATAACCCAGTTTGTAGTCTTTGTACTAATTTCTATTACAGTGATTCAAATTAAATTTGTCAAAAATGTATTACTAATTGTTATTTATGCACTGGCCCAGGAATTTAAAATTGTTAATAGTGTAATATTGGCTATTACAAAACTGCAAATCAATGCATTGCTTGTACTACAGACAATCATAATAATAGTACTTGTTTGAATTGTTTGGATGAAGTTACTTGCTCTATTTGTATTGATGGATACTATTAATCAAGTGGATAATGCTTATCATGTTAATATGGTTGTAGATAATGTGCATCACCAGGCAATGTTTGTATTGGTTGTATAAGTGGTTTCTATTTGTAAAATGGAGGTTGTGTTTAAGATTTAGGAAATTGCTTAGAAAATTAATAAAATGAAAATACTGGTTGTTCTGTATGTGCCTATGGTTTCTATCCTGTTAATGGTTGGTTATCACAATCAGGTTTATCATAAGTTATTGATAATTCTTGTTTATAATGTGTCTATCCTTAAGCAGCAGTATTTATTCGTTAATATTACTAAATTAGTTTGTTTGTAGAGCAAATCCATCCGAAAATTAAATTGCAAGTGCTTCTTTAGGATCTGTATCTTCAATTAAAAATACCAATTATTTCAAAGCAGCTCTCCCCTTAAGTTCCACAAGATTAACATCTCCATAATGCAAAATTGGATCTTTTTGGAGTGGATAAAGTTGTATGCCTTGTCCAAACGTTGATTATGGAATATGTGCAGTTTGTAATAACTTTACAATTTGTAATTAAATTTAATGTAATCCTTAATATTACTTAATTACATTAAAAAATTCTTAATAATGTGTATAAATACCTACAGGATGTTCTGAAATGTAGTTTTCTGATAAATTGATATCTATAGCATGTACTAAATGTAATTCAGGATATACTTTGATTGGTAATATATGCATTTCAATAAATGGATGTTTAACAATAGATTAGAATAATGGAGCATGCACTTAATGTACAAATGGTTATTATTTTAATTGGGATTTCTTTTTGTAAAATAATAAAATTTAATAGTCAACTAACACATATTATTATTAACATTTCAATCCTTTTTGTAGTAAATGTAATATAGGTTGTGCATTATGTCCATCATAATATACTTGTACATAATGTTTGCCTGGATATTTTTGGTATTAATCAACACTTACAACATATTAAAATTCTTTTAAGAATTATACAAATGTATAAACAAATGCTTCTGGCTAATGTATTGCATGTCCCAAGAATTGTTTGACTTGTTCAAGTGTAACAGTTTGTACTACTTGCAATACTAATTTTTAAATTGATCCTAATTCAACAAATGGTGATTGTATATGCATTTCACCATATACATATAATCAAAATGATTAAACATGTATTTAGTTGTCAACTGTAAATTCTTCTTGTTCTTTTATTGGATGTATATAGTGTAATTCTGATAATACTTAATGTTAAGCGTGTAGTCCTTAATATACTTTGGTAAGTCCAACTGTTTGCACTTAATGTTTGAATTGTAATTCATGTTCTACTTAGATTGGAACTTCAAATCCAACTTGTCTAGAATGTGCAGATGGATATTACAAAATTTAAGCATATGATGGTGCTCCAATTACTTGTTAACTATGTTCTTAATCTTTAAATAATTCTTTAAGATGTTAAGGTCTCTTAGAAAATTAAACTTAATTAACCATTATATAATGTACTGATAATTATTATTTATTTGGAAATGTCTGTTATTCAGTTGGAATATCAAATTGTTACACTATTGCCAATTCTAATATTCAATCTTGCCAATAATGTCTACCTGGATATATATTATATGGAAATATTTGCGATTAATGCAATAACAAAATTCAAAACTGTTTGACTTGTACTTAAAATTAAGATTAAAGTGGATTTATTTGTTAATCTTGTGTTGATGGTTATGTTTTAAATACTAATACAAATTAATGTTAATAATGTCCTAATGGTTGTTAAAATTGCTAAATTTCCAATACTATTGCTCCATATTCGCTTACTTGTAATACTTGTGCTAATGGAAATTATATTGATATTGATGGAAATTGTTTAGGGTGTCCTTTTTATTGCAAATCTTGTGATTCAAAATACGTAATATTTTATATATATTTATAGATATGTAAAACTTGTAATGATGGATATTATCTAATTTAATCTTCAATCAAAATCAATTCTAAATCCTATATATTTTAACCCTGTTATCCATGTTAAAATAATTGTGCTACTTGTACAGGACCTTATGGAAATATTTGTTTGACTTGTTAAATTGGTTTTGTTCTTTAAAGTGGAGGCTGTATTAATTTAACCTAAAAAATTTTAAATGATCCAACAACTTACAGTTTAGCTAATTGTTATACATCTGATTCTTCAGGTTGTACAGTATGTTTAGCTGGATTTTTCTTAGATTCATCACGAGTTTGTTAATAATGTGTTTCACCTTACTCTAATGTATTTAAGTGTCTTTATTTTATTAGTTTGTTTGTGGTTTGGAAGCAATCTCTCCAACCAATCCAACAATACCAAATAATTAATCAAGTGGTTAATATAATACAAGCAATAATACATAGACCATTATTGAAATAGGAATTAATCCAATTTAACCAAATAGTCTAAGTTAATTATTAGCAGCGTTCCTTATATTTATATATTAATGAGATATTTATACATATTCAAATAAACAACATGAATTTATTTTATTATTTATACTGTTAAATAATTCTAAAATAATTTATTTATGGATTAACTCCTACTAATTAAATCTTTAAAATTAAAACTGTTAATGTGAACATCAATAAAGTAATATAATATATTAAGACTGAATTCAAATAATCAATTACAATTACTAAAAAATGATTTTTCTTTAACAAATATTAATGAATCTCTTTACTCGATTCTTAACCCCTCATAACAATCAAAATTAAATTTAAAACTATTTTATAAGCAATACTAAGATAAAAAGAAATAAATATTTAAGCATTAATGTTTAAATTTCACGTAAAAGAGTTTTTTAGTTATCTTAAAAATTATGAGAAATTAATGATTAAAGAATTCAAAAATTAAAAATCTTTTCAGAATAAAACCTAAAAAGTTTTTTTTAGTATTAATTTTCTTAAAAACAATTTGATTATCAAATATTAAGAAATATTTGTTGGATCTGAATAATTTGGAAGAACAAGTTAATGCTAAATACTTTAAGCATTTATAGTTCAAAAATATCAAATAAAGAATTCATAATTTTATTACTGTTTTAAGATAATGTTATAATTGATAAAATAAATAAAATCATAAATTATTTTCACTTTATTTTTAATCTCTTTATTTTTTGAATAAATTATTAATATTAGTAAATTAATTAATTGAAGATTAAGTTGCTTATTAAATTAAATATATTAGGAAATGATAAGTAAAATTTTTTAATTTTTTCTTATATTACGAAACTATACAAAACTGACCCTTATAATTAGAATAGCCTCACTTAATTTTTCTTTCTAACCTTACTTATAAAAGTATGAGTCAAACTCAAGCTCAAAATAGGTTTTTTACACAATCTACTAAGCTATCAATACATTTTTTTATTTGATAGATCAGAAATAAACTTGATATATCCTATTTTTACATAATGAACAAACTTAGGAATCCTTTTAAAATATTTGGTAAATAATAGTAAGTACTTGTACTCAAAAGCATCTTTGGAAACTTTGCATTATCTACCGTAGTGCATAATTTAGATTCTTTTAGACATTAAGAAATATAAGAGATTTATTTGTATATTTGCACATAATTTACAATTAGTCGAAGTTATTATTTAAATTGTGTTCTAAAAATTAAAAAATTTTACATTTATTTGTATCAACAAAATTATCATGTGGAGAATAATTTTTACTTTTCTTACCATTGCTATCACAAAATTAAAATAATTTAGCATAATTAAGATAATAATTGCATAGAAATTAACATTATAGCTTATAGGATAAAAAAAGAGATATTTGAGAATTTGAAAGTTGAATTTAAAACTTTTCTCTGAAAAATCTAGTAACAAAAAATTTACCAAATAGTTTAATTTAAACATTTTATGCAACATAATGTTAAGCAGGGCAAACAATTTTTTTATCATAATTGTTATAAAAACTATCAGGTTTGATTCAAAAAATATTGCAAGTTCTTCAAACAATTTTTTTTAATAAGATGTGCAATATGCGTAATACACAGAAAAATGTTTTATATAAATAAAAATGAGTTGCTTGTAAGGTTGTGATAAAATAAAGAAAAATCAAAATGGTATCTATTTCAAACTCTTTCTACTTTAATATTAATTACCAAGGCATTAAAGACATAGTCCAATTAATGTATAAAATCTCCCTTATTAAAATAAATTTCATTGATGTATTTGGCAATTAATTTTAAAGAAAAACCTGGCAAGTTGTATCAGTTAAAATATATCCAGTTATAAAATTTTTCATTCTATTTTGAACAATAATTAATATATAATTCACATTTGTCATGGCTTTAACTATCTTTATAAAATTCTTCTGAGCAATTTGTGTGTATAATTACATCAAATGATATTGTTTTTAATAATA
>CAJJDN010000119.1:211200-292285 GCA_905182985.1 Paramecium sonneborni | reverse complement strand
AAACTTTGCATTATCTACCGTAGTGCATAATTTAGATTCTTTTAGACATTAAGAAATATAAGAGATTTATTTGTATATTTGCACATAATTTACAATTAGTCGAAGTTATTATTTAAATTGTGTTCTAAAAATTAAAAAATTTTACATTTATTTGTATCAACAAAATTATCATGTGGAGAATAATTTTTACTTTTCTTACCATTGCTATCACAAAATTAAAATAATTTAGCATAATTAAGATAATAATTGCATAGAAATTAACATTATAGCTTATAGGATAAAAAAAGAGATATTTGAGAATTTGAAAGTTGAATTTAAAACTTTTCTCTGAAAAATCTAGTAACAAAAAATTTACCAAATAGTTTAATTTAAACATTTTATGCAACATAATGTTAAGCAGGGCAAACAATTTTTTTATCATAATTGTTATAAAAACTATCAGGTTTGATTCAAAAAATATTGCAAGTTCTTCAAACAATTTTTTTTAATAAGATGTGCAATATGCGTAATACACAGAAAAATGTTTTATATAAATAAAAATGAGTTGCTTGTAAGGTTGTGATAAAATAAAGAAAAATCAAAATGGTATCTATTTCAAACTCTTTCTACTTTAATATTAATTACCAAGGCATTAAAGACATAGTCCAATTAATGTATAAAATCTCCCTTATTAAAATAAATTTCATTGATGTATTTGGCAATTAATTTTAAAGAAAAACCTGGCAAGTTGTATCAGTTAAAATATATCCAGTTATAAAATTTTTCATTCTATTTTGAACAATAATTAATATATAATTCACATTTGTCATGGCTTTAACTATCTTTATAAAATTCTTCTGAGCAATTTGTGTGTATAATTACATCAAATGATATTGTTTTTAATAATATTTAAAGATTGCAACTCTAAAATAATTTAATTTCTTTTCTTATATCTAATATTTATTTGTATTTTACAGATGTTGAAATCGATTAACAAAGCTATTTTAATTGAGAAATTATAAAAATTATATAATTAGCAGTTTTAGAAATTTCTTGCAAAATCTATTTTTATTATTTAATAAATTTCAAGAATGATATATACTATAATTAAATTAATTTTAATGAAGATGAGAATATAAATAATAATAAATATTTTCTAAATAATTCGATTTGTTAATTATTTAAGATATTTTTATTTGATTTGTTCAGAAAAAATGGTTTATAAAATATGAAATTTTCATTTATTGTTTTTATACCAATGGAGCTTAGATTAAAGAAAGAATATATAGTAGAAATGTAAATAAATAAATAAATAAAATTTAAAAGAAATAGAAAAGAAGATTGAAAAGAATTAAGATTTCTTTCTTTAATCCACAACATCAATTATAAATATCAATTATTTTTATTATCAGATTTTGATGAAAATAATCTGCTAACTATTTTAGCTTATGGTTTTCTCTACAAAAATGATCGGCCTTTACTCTAAGAGAATCCTTACTAAGTTCCTTGATTTGGAGAATGAATGTAAGGTAATACATCTTGAGATTCGGCACTATTTAATTTATATTAAATTTTGCCCTATGTTTATTGACCACTTCCCTATTCTCTGATGGTTTCTTAAGCAGTTTTTGATTTTCTCATTAAAGAATCTTCAGGATGAGCATATATTATATCATTTCCTGGAATAGTTTATTTTGATGAATTAGTTCTTACGGCTGTATCTTATTATGATTCTGGTCCATAACCATAAGGAATATTTTTGGCTTATTAGAATTTAGGTTAGATTTATGGGAAAAATGCAGTTGAATTACTTTTTTTCAAAAGGTCATTTAAATTTTATCTATTGTTAAAACGATCAGATTCAAGGATTGATTTTTTCTAAGTTGGAAAGTCCATTTAATTGGATGACAATCTAATATTGTCTTATTCATTTTAATTAGTGTGAAATTAGACTCTTTGTGCAGAATCAACAGTATTAATAGTCCCATCCATTTTTGTTCTAAGCACACGGGAACCTATTGTATATTTATTAATAGGCTTTGGAGGCTATACATCCCTTTATAAATTTTAATGGATGTATTCATCACGGATGTCTGTTTCTTTAATTCTTTTTATTTATTCTTGATAAGTAACTTTATTACGGGATTCATAGAGTTAAGGAGGGGATTGTGGCTTTTGATTAAATCCTTTTATAACTTTAACAGGAGAACTAGATATAGAAATAGTTTGGTACGTAATTTTTGATGGTTAAATATTTAGCTTGTTCTGCATAAATTATACATTATTTCGTTTACTCAAACTTTATTGAGTCTCTTATTGAATAATTCGAATTTAAGTAGGCTTAAATGTATAATCAATTTATGGTCTTCCTGATCCTTTAGAACTAGTTATAGAATTTTTTAGTGTTGATTAGTTTGGATTGAAAAATGTGGCTGTTTATTTGAATAGATCTTAAAGTTTAGAATCATCAAAGCAGTCTTAATATTCATAATGATTCATTATTTAAATTATATATAAAATGTTAAGAAAATAAAATAGTTGTATTGATTAACATTTTTATTAAATTTATATCTCAATTAATATATATTCTCATTAAAGTTATTACATATCAATTTATTGTATTTTAATTGGATAAGACAATTCTCAATTTTTGATTTAATTATATTGATAATTAGAAACATAATAATAATCATATTAATATTTGATTCTCCTTATTAATCCATTAGAGATGATGGTTCAATTAGCAATTTAAATACTAAATAAATTTCAGTAATAAATTAATATTGCTTTAATTTATATAATAATTGCTAATTTATATTAAATATTCCTCTTTCAAAAGTTGTTTTTTTTAAAGAGGATTATTTTTTTAGTTAGAGAATTCTATAAAGATCTTTAATTTCAAATGATGACGATTAAATTTAATTGTTTTTAAATAATGACTTCGTTAGAACCTTTATTAGTGATAATTTTGGTTTTTATAATTTGAATTGTTTGGTACTTAATTCATTTGATAGCACAAGTAAGAATGTTTTTTTTAGAATTTGAGTCACCTCTAATTATAAAGATGAATAATCTTTTTTAAGTGATCAATTTATAGGATTATTAGGAGTGGATGACATTTTATGAAATTCTTATTAACCTTCAGTAGAACCATAATACATCTCAAGAAGAGTGAATTTAATTGAGGAATTATGGTTTGGTTAATTGTTATACATACTTCTACTTTTATTTATATTTTTCATAGTCGTTGGAGTGTTCTTTATAGAATATCCATTCTAATACTTATTAAATACAATTTTGGGCGTTGTAACTGTGATGTTATGTTCACATTAAATCATTTTTGACAAATAGAAAAGGATTAACTCATGCATTGATATAAATATTAGAGTATAAAGTGAATTACTATAAAAATGAAAAAAAAATATAAAAAATTAAAAAAACTAATATTAAATGTATAATAGGAAAAAAGGCTTCATTCTCTAAAGAAGATTGTTATAGTTATATGAATTAATCTGGATTTGCAATATAGAGTTTACTTTTAAGTTTATTTTTTGGAATGTATGTGCTAATGTATTTCTTTAACATTAGAGTTTGGGGAGGTGATTTAAAATAAAAAGAATTTGAAAATATATCAATATTAATGATAAGATATCTTGTAGGATTACTTTTAGGTGGATTTATATATAGAGAAGGATTATCATTAATGAGTAGATCATTTAAGACTGCAACTATTGGATTAATAAAATCTGATGTAAATTTAAGTATTGGAAATTGCAATATCTCTTCATTAACAAGATTGGTTTATCTGGTTCTATAGTAAACAGGATATATTCTTATAAATTATTTAGATACTGGATTAATATTAATATTTTTAAATTGTTCAGTTTTAAAATTATTTATAAAAGTCCAGAAATGTTGGAAAGTGAAAATAGAGATATTTTTATATTGACACCAATCTATTTGATAAATTGAGAATATTTAGGTTCAATTATATGTTATTTATTGAGATTTAGTAATAGAGATCAATAAAAACCTTCTTTTACAACAATTAATGTTAGATGGTAATTAATAATAGGAGCATTAATTTCATTTATTATCTTAGTTGCATTTTCCTTTAATTTTCTTATATCTGAATTTACATTGAAAGGAAATACAATTAAAGAAATATTATTTATAGTTTTAATGAAAAACTATTGTAACAGTAGATTTTGATGGAAAATCTTCAATTCATTCGTGCTGGTGTTATTTATTAGGATTAGTTTTCAATATAATTAATATTAGTTTGTTTGAATGATATTCATCTCATGGATGTTCTAAAGTTAGTAATCTAGTAAATTATTTAATTCAATAAGGGATTAACAAAAAGTGATAGAATTATGTAAAAGAATATTATTTATTTAAATTATCTTGGAGATTTATTTTCAGCAATACCCAATGTTGTAATGTTATTAATAATTATTATTTATTCTATTAATGGATTTGCTGGATTATTATTTGCAACATCTGGATACATATCAATATATATTATTTATGGTATAATATACTAAATAGGTTGTAATTCATGGGAATCTTATAAATTGAATATTTTGTTCAATTCAAATCTTAAATTTAAGGTAGAATATTTGCTATTTATTGGGAAGCTAAAATTATATGATCTATCTTAAAGCTCTTCATGCAGGGTATCTTTAGGTATTATTGGCTCATAAATTTATTGATACTCAGCATCTTTAGTTTCATTTTTTGCAAATTTTAATGGAATCATTTGATTACCTATTGGATTTATAATTATGTTTGTCTGTAGAGGAATTAGTATCTGGCCATTATTAATAAGGTTAAAACATATGTAATAATATTATTAATTTAGTTCATCTGTCAACCTTCAAATGAATCAGAAGGAAAATTAAACTGTTTCCCAGATAAATTGAATTTACAAAAATTAAATATACTCAAAGTATCATTCATGTTTATAGTAATTTCTTGTTTCTCCCTTCAACTTTGTTATTAATAGGCTATATATTTGGGTAATAAGGTAAAATTGCTTAAATGATTAATTCTTATATTAATTTACTATAGATTCAATATAATGCTTTAATTAAAGGAACAGCCCTTGAAAATGTTAAGATTTATAATGAAAGTATATATTCATTATTATTCATAGTTTAAGATAATCAAAAACCATCACATCATATTATGTATGTATCAAAAAATACTTATGCATGTGCTACTTAAGAAAGTAATACATAACCTTTAGTTCTTTATCTTTTTTATACTTTTTTTCTACTCATTTCTTGTCAAAATTAATTTACTCCAGCAGATTAATGAATTATATTCCAAAAATACTATATATTTTTAGTATTTTCTATTTTTTAATTAAACAATCGATAAAAACAATAATTTATTATTGAAATGAAAAACTTAGGGTATAACCAACTACACTTAAGTCACAAAATTATTAAGACAGATGGAGATGATTCTGATATGCTTTTACCAGAATCTGATAAAGATGAAATAGGATAAATATTGAATACAGAAGAAAGCAAAAGCAAACCAATTAAAGAACTTAGATTTAGTCTCAAAAATCAAATTTGGATATATGATAGAAATCAAAAAAGGCATCAATCATACAAATCACCTTCTCCGCTTAGAACCCAATCTTCTCCTTCCATTCTTAAAAATAAAAATGCAATAACGAAATAATTTAAATCATGATTATATTATTTAAATTAATCAGCAACAATGAATCATAAGATTTTACTCCATAACGTTCTTCATTAATTTAGAATTCACTTATTAAATAATTTTAAATTAATTTCATCTATCTGTAAACGTTAAACTTCCATTTTTATTATCAAAATGAAAATATCATTTCTTTTTCTATCATTATTATTGAACAAATATATTTTTAAAGAAAATAATTTAAATGTTAAATACTACTTACTAAGTTTATTTTTTTATCAATTATTTTTAGATTATTTTTATTATTTGAATTTATATAAATACAATAATTGTTTTTCAAATATTGAACAGTTGAAAATCAATATGATTTTTTAATTTGCTTTCTTGACTGTTGTTAAATTTCAATTTACATACAATTTTAATCTTTTTAATCCTTTTTTTTTTGAAAAATAAATGAAGATTATAACTCTGCTCGAAATTCATTCTAAATAAAATTATATCTCATTATTACTTTATGTAATTATATTAATAATTTAGCTAATAAATTGGGTCTAATATTTTCTTTTAATTGTTCCCATAATAAATCTATTTTAAGAGCTTCATTTTAAATTACTTTTATTTCTTATTTTATTATTTTAAATGAACTTATTTAATTAAAAATACCTTACTCTGCTATATTTTATTTGGATTATACTAATTTTTATTTTATTTTATCATTAATCAAGTAATTTTCAGGTTTAAATTAAATCTATCTAAAAATATCTATAAGAAATTCTGAAAAATTTCTAAATATTTAAATTATAAATACTTCTAATTTTATGAGAAAAAATCTTTATTTTCTTATATACTGAATAAATATTTAGCTTGTAAAGGCAGAGAAACATCCAATATTGAATATGAATATGATTTTGCTGCATCAATTCTTTCTTATTTATTTGAAGATGTTCTGAATTTCAATGCATCCAAAAGAATTTCAATTTCACCTTCATCTTTTTCTTGTATAATACATTCTTCTAATCTTTCAAATAATTTTTACTACTAAGTTAAAAATTACTAATACTAATAAATAATATTATTCAGAAATACTTTATCTTATTATTTACTATAAGTTTCAATTGATTTCTATAAACTTATACATTATTCTCTCAATTTATCATTTTCATCTTATAAATCTTTAACTCTAGTTTCTAATAGTTCAAAATAGATCTTCTTTCTTGCTCTTGAATTTCTAGCAGACTCTCTATTTCTTACTTATTTAAGTTTATTAGGATCTAAATTTAATTCATTAGAATCTAGATTTTCAGATGATGATTGCTCACTATGTTCAACATTAAGAAGTAGTTGTTATTCATTTTTTCTTTCCATTTTCTATTAACTTCTTCTAAATCAAATCAAAATAAAGATTACGATTATCTATGTCTCTAATTTACTATCAATTGATTATTTGCATCTTTCTTAACTAAATTTTAAATCTTATTAGAATATGTGCTCTTTGTCTAAACTAATGTCTAAATAACTTCATATTTCAAATTTTCTTTAAATTTTTTTTGTTCATCTTTTGTATATTTTTCTAATAAAATTATATGCTCTTAGTTACTTTTATTCCTATTCTATTGATTATTTTAGCTTCCATCTCTTGAATTATCCCCATCACTCCCACTTCTTGGTTATCCTTCATATGAACTGTCATTTTTTATGCATAATCTATCTATTCTTATATTTTCCAATTAAATGGCTCTTGACAATTAATCAGTTCCTTAATCGACTTCTTCAAATATTTGAATTTTAGGTAGCTTTTGTTCTTGTTAAACTAAAGTATAAGGGTCTGGTAAATCAGAAAATTCAATTAAATTCTTATTGGCATCGTATGAACTAATATAAATGTTTATAATGGCTACTCATTCTAAAAATCTTGTTCACTAATTATAGGATCACTCATAAATTATTAGTTTTAAAAATAAATAACATTATATCAATTATGTATTAGAAACACTATCTCACGATAATCTCATTTGTTGGAAATTTTTCGTTCCATATATTTCAGTATTTACGTAAGCTGAAATAAATTTATCATCATTTATTTATAAATGACAGCATAATTTTATAATAAAATAAATTTTTCTATTCTACAATTTAATTTATTAATCCAATTACTATCCTATTCCTATGATGTTAATTTTCTGCCTCAATTCTGACTATTAATTAAGAAATCAATTGAGCTTTTTATATTTAATGAATAAATCTATGTGTATTCCTATTTAATGGTTATTCAAATTAATTTTAAAAAGTTAATAATTCTATTTATTTTTGAAATTCAATATTCATTTTAAACTACAATTATGATTTTAATTATAATTCACTAAAAACTTAAATTTTTCTTTCAGATTTATTTTTTTGGTTTAAATCATTCTCTTATAAAGGAAAAATTATTCGAATAATTTAAAAATGATCAATACTTACATCTTGAATAAAATTATCTAAAATTAAAATTATAAAAAGTAAAAAAATTTTACACAAAAATAAATTATCTAGGCTTTTAAAACTTAAGAATAAAATAATCAAAGTGAAAATTTTTTGTGAATCAAAAAAACATATATATTTATCTATGATTTCAGAATGTATGTAATAATTAAAAAGGGAACCTTGAATTAATAAAATAAATTATGTTTTCCTTTATATTGTCAGTTGATATTATTTCATAAATAATGGTTCTAATAATATAAAAATTGAAATTTGAATAGATGATGAGAGAAATATTGTGATTTATTATTTATTGGATTATATCTAAATATAATTTAAGATTTAAAATAAATTAGTACCTGCTATGAAAAGGAAAGTAACTCTGAAACGAAATGCAATTTTTAATTAGAATATTCGAACAATAGCAGTCAAAAATCAAGAAGAATATATGAATAATTTAAAGATGCAAGCAATTCGTTTGTAAATTGAGAAAATAGTCCATCTTGATCCTTTGTTGAAATCACTACTTAATTCTAAGCCTAATCGTAAACATTATGCTCGTCCTTTATTTAAAGCTTAAAGTAATCGATCTTTCATGGAATCAAAGATCTAAGAAGGAGAAACTAGATAAAGAGCTAAAAGTTCTGAAGGTTCTAATTTCGGAGAGGTAAGTATTAAATATAAACGTTTAACATAAAGAGGATTGTTTAAAATTAATATGCATGTAAATAAAATAAGAAGAAGATTTAAAAGATGTGTTTTTGCAGTTTGTCTGTTGCTCACATATTTTAGATATTATCCTCTCTTTAAAAAGTGTAAACGATTTTCAAGACCTCGTTTATCAATATTACGCAACAAACCAATTTTAGATAAACTGCCGATTTTATCGTAAATAGATAAAACAAATACAATTGATGATAGTATAATGTCTAAGGAGCCTATTACTTATCTTAAAAAGAAAAATTCTTCATAAGGAAACTTTGATATCTTTATTAAAAGACCTATTCAATAGTTTATAATGAGATCCAATACATAAACATATTCCTAAAAACGAATATGTAAGACTGAGCATTCATAGATTAAAAGCATGTACCATATTAATTAAAAATTAATCAATGATAAAATGTTTCTAAAGTCATCCTCAATTAAATTACTTTCTATGAGTTGATAAATTTAATCTTTGTTTTATGTTTATATTTATAAATTATTAAGATTAATTATTTATTGATAAAGTTATCTTGGTTCTTGTAAAAATAATAAAAAGTTTAGAATTCATTGCATAATAATTTAAATATCTTTTGACAATCTAAATTTATAAAATTAAAAATCCTGCAATTCTTGTTTTTAATAGAAGATAAAATTTAAAACAAAATGATTTTTTTTATGTCACTTTAAATTAATTTTTTTTTTGTTATTAAGTTAATGAAACTTATTATAAGGAAATAATTATTTAATGAAAAGATGTGGTATCGAATATTACAATTAAGAATATAAGAAGTGATGGCAATATTTATTGAGAACTATTTGTACAGTTTATATTTCAAACAATATTTCATTCGTCCCAATCTCCAGACATACCTTTTCTTAATTTTAAAATTAAACAACTATCATTTGGAACAGCTTAGTCTTACAAATTTGCTTTATCATCCAATAACTAATTTTAGATTTATCTACTCTCTTACTCTCTCTCCCAAATAGATTCTCATATCTTACATTTCCTATTTGTAGTAAGGTAACAATTTTCTTTTCAAAATCTCAACTGGATCAAGTAATGAGCATTCAAAAAAGAATACTCTATTTTCTCTTTTGATTCTCAAATATATTTTTAATGGTTCCATCCTAATTATTAAATAAATAAATTATGAAAATTGCAAAAGTGGTTGAATGGAAACCGATTTATATTAAGTAGAACCTAATGGAAATGTTGATATAACCTTTTTAATAGATTAATATCCTCGGTCTAGAGAAAAAGAAATCTATCAATATAGCTTAATCATCTTTTGCATTTAATTCCATTCTAGTTTAAGATATCAATTGTTTAACAGAGTTAGAATAATTAAATATAAAATTGGTTGAAAGACTTTGTAGGGATATGAACAAGTGTGATTAATTTTATAATTTACATTTATAGCAAATATAAGTGAAATTAAGAAAATTGGTTTATAACATATTCATTTATTAAGACCTTTAAAAAATTAAGGATATTTAATCGAAATTGTATATATTGAAGCAATATTGTGAAATGTTATATTTAGAATGCAACCTCTTAGAGTCTTTTGCAAAATACAATGAGATAGTGATTAAGAAAATATTGAAAAATTATAAAAAATAGGTTTTCATTCAAGATCCAAAATACAACCTATAAACAATACAGAATGTTTATAATGAATTATAGATCTTTAATAATCGTTAGGATATTTAAAAGATTCAAGTGAAATTAAAGTTGTTATATTCACGTTGTCTTACTTAGAAACAATAGAATAATAATATAAGGAAACTAAAATATCATAATATTTATAAAGGATTTACAAGAAAAGAGCAATTATTGATAGGATTATATTTAGGAGTCTCATTCTGTTTATTGTTATTTATAATATCAAGAAGAAACTCATTAAATATTAACTTTTACAAAAAGTATTAAATTACAATATAAATAGTCAATTTTACTATGATTTATACTTTCCAATGTTTAGAGGGATAGGTTTAATGATTTTGTACTATTGGTCGCTTATATTTTGTGTATACTGTTGGATTAAAGGTAATGTTGGATATAGATCAATTTTTAATTTCAAACATCATAGTTCGTCAATCAATCAATTAATTAAAAGAGCTGCATTTATAACATTATTATATTTTTCAATATTAATAGTAAGTTTATAAAAAGAACTCTATATTGAAGAGGAAAAGGATGAAAATTCATACCTGTAAGATTATATAACAGATAAAATAATTTATGATCCTGCAATAGGACCTTTAATATTATGGTTATTCATATTACTCTACATGATATGGCCTTCAAAAAAGTACTTGAATGCAAAAGGGAGAAAATATTTTTGGAAAATTGTATATACAAGTATTTTATCAGGATTTTTGGAATGTCCATTCGTTAATTGTTGGTCAACAGATTAATTACTATCATTAACATTAATGCTCAAAGATTGTGCTTATACAGTTTGTTTTTATATAAAATACTTTTAAGATAAGGATAATTATGAATCTTAGGCTACTTGTGGTGATCCTAAAAATCTATAGATAGGGTTAATAGTATGTTTGATTCCTATTTTTTTAAGATTTATTTAATTAGGAAGATGCTTATATGATAGTAAGAAAATAACTATGGATGATATATTTGTTGTATTGATATATGTAGAAATAGCAATGGTAACAGTTTTTTCATTTTTATCATAATTTGGAAATTTGTATTTTATTATTTGGATTATATCTTTTTGTTTACTTGCTTGTAATGCATACTTTTGGGACATAAAAAAGGATTGGGGTTTATTTTAAATAAATTCAAAACATAAATATCTAAGAAATTAAATAGCATTTAAACCAATATTTTATTATATTGGTATTATATTGGAATTCTTTCTTCGTTTTGCTTGGATTCTTTCAATATCACCAAATATGGCATCAATAATTCATATTTGGTCACCATTTTTTTCCTTATTAATGGCCATTTTCGAATTGAGCAGAAGAACAGTTTGGAATATATTTAGAATAGAAAATGTTCACATTTAAAATATGGGAGATTTTAAGGCAGTTTATCCAGTTTAACTCCCTTTTGAATAATTAATTGATTAATAATCATATATGAACATAAAAGAACAGAGAAAAACTTAAATAGATCCGATTAATATATCATTGTTAAGTGGAACATAAAATTAATAATCTATTGCAGGATAATATTTTTAATTTAGAAATTCTATTAGATCAGATTCAACGGAGGATGAAACTAAATTAAACTTATTATTATAATAGGAACAGGATTTGATGGCTGAAACTATGTATGAGGATAGAAAGAGAGAAAGTATAGTAACAATGAGATATTCTGAATTTAAGCTTGATCATTAAGAAGAGAAAATTTTAAGTAAATAAGAATTGCTTAAAGATCTTTAAGTAATATAAGAGTTGATAAAAAAATGAATTGATTCAATAATATTTATATTTTGATTTATACTTATTAAACAAAAAATAAATTAATTAAGATAATATTTATTAATTATTATAACTAAAAATTTCAATGATCTTTAAACATTGGGGATGAAAATAAAGTCTTTTGATATTATTCTTTTCTTTCATCTCCTTAATATACATATCGCAATTTGGTATCTTGAATTTCTTTTTCATCATCATAATCGCTGAGATGTTACTGATCATCACACATATTAATTTGATGGACAGAATCTTTGATGTCTTAAGTATCTTTAAGATTCATTGCGTCATCCTTAACACAAGTATCAGGAACTTCAAATTTAATTTAATTAGAACTTAATGAATCTTATTTTTTGGTATCAGGTGTTTCACTTGTAACTTTTTGATGACCTTGCAGTATCTATTGATAATACCTAAAATTAATTAATGTTTATAGTTATAATATATATACTATTAAGTAGTAGATTGACTATTAGAAATTCGATTAAGGATGGACTTAAATTTTTCACTCCTAGCTGGAGAAATGGCAGTCACTTCCTTCTTTATCTACATATTAGGCTCTTGAGAATCTTCATTTTCGAAAAGAGTTCTGAAAGTACTTTTTTATTTTTAAAAGGCCTCTTTTGGTACAGTCTCATTTTTATTATTTGCAAGAGTAACAAATTCTTATTCTTGAGTGGGATTTATTCTTTAAACAGATTCTTTGGTTTAGCCAGATGCAGGACTATGAGGAGCAGACTTTTAAGAATCGTGAGACATATTAAGAGATTCTTCCTCAATATCTGCATGAGATCCTTTATATGATTATAGAATCATGATAGCTTGCTGTTTAGATGCATTGTCATCTTCTGAACAAGTTTGTTTATTTTTTTCAGTTTCTAATGCATTCATAAATATTTCTTTATTTTCAAATGAAACGTAAAGATTTTTGTTATGAGATGAAATCGAAGGTGTAACTCTTGAATTATTATCCTTTGCATTTTAATTGATATCCATTTTTTCATTGAAATACTAACAAAAGTTTTATTGTTTAGCATCAGAATGTTTTTTTTGGTTGCTGAAATCAGTCTTAATTCTATGACTAATTGATTCTTCATTCTTTTTTGGAGGAGTAGGCTAAGTTCTAATTGGTTAAGTAATGTTCATTTATTAGATATTTGAAATGAGTGGAATGGCAGATTCAACAATTTCAAAACTATCAATAGTTTAATAGTATACTTTTAAGCAATCAAAGACATCGTGGCCTAGATATCCATAGAACCCATAGAATATAATTGGATGTATTAATTTTGTATCTCTTATTGAAATTCACCAAATTTAGTAAATTTAGAATGATGTTGATTCATAACTTCTCTAAATAAATTCATATCCATATTATCTAAGACTCTTTTCCAATTAGTTTCAATTTCATTCTAAATTTTCTTAGTATCCAGTTAATTAGTTGTCAATTATTGAAATAATTTAGTAATAAAGGATAGGGTTTATTATTTTGAATTAGACAATTGATTCATACTTCTCTAATATATTTCTTCTAAGAATATTGATAATTATTATTTAGTTTCTCTACATAAGTTCATTTATTTTTCATAATAATTTTGCAACTTATTACCTTAACTTGATAACTAATTTAGTAATTCTTATCTATTGTTTTGAATTTAATATAGTAATGCGAGAAAAACCTTCATTTCTCTTTCTTTAAATTATATGTCTACTGATGATGATTATCTTTGAGTTGAATCTAAAGAACTTTATTAAAATGAAAACGTTTATGAATCTATTGTTGATTATTTTAATTATGCAATTTCAGTAAAGAACATTCCTTTGCCTGCTAATTTAACAGCACATTTAGAACAAAAGAAGAGATAATCATTTCCTTCTTCTGTCACATATTTAGCCTTCTTGTCTTTATGATAGATACAGAATCTTTAAGGTTATTAAGGAGGCTTTGGAAATGGAGATAATGTTTTGACTCCGAATTATAAGTGCATTCCAATACTATCTCCAATCTATCATTTAATAATTAGATTATACACTTGATGTTTGTTCAGAACTACTAAAAGCACTTGGTGATCCTAAATTAAGGATATGGGATTGATTTTCTTTATCGAATTACATTATTTTCATACATTACAATTATTCTTCCACTACAGATTTACTTTTACTATGTTCTGTATTTTATGATGTTGTTGTAAATCTTTTAGGAGTTGGTGTAATGGTTACAATCTCAGATCTCTTAGTATCTTATAAAGATTATTGATGATGATTTCTATTTCCATATGAAAGTGAATTTGTAGAACTATGTCCTTTTAATTTTTACTATTAAATCTATTATTAAATAGATAAATATGGGCCAAAATGATTATTTTTCTATTTTTGATTACTTCCATTTCCCTTTGGAGATGATACATCTGTTTCTTATTATAATAAATATTAAATACTAAAATGATTTTATAGTAATTATGCCACACTCTCTTTTATGTCTAATGGAGAATGAGATTTTAATTGATATTTCGTTGTTATTGGAGTAGAAATTATGTGCTAATCTTAAACTTAATGCTTTTTAGACAATAAATTATTTATATCAGAATCTTGCTTAGTATTTTTAAGCAATTATCTAATTGCATCAGAATTAGGAGAGTAATCTCTTTTTTTATTTGGATGATTTATGGCTGATAATTTTTCTTAAATAGACTCAATATGTGAATTGCTTTTATTTTATAATGACATATTAGATTTATGATTAGATTATTAAGGTTTCTATGATGGTTTAGTACAATAATTTTATTATTAAGGTGGTGATTGTCTATTATCAATTCCTTCATTTTGTTTACGTTCAAAACAGTTAACATGTAATTAAACAGGAATAAGTTGCTGAAGCTTTGATTTATCAGGTAATTTGGAAAATTAAGAGGCTAAGAATTATTAAGTTTGAGATGTCTTTGTTTGATGTGATACTTGTTAATTCATTTATTTTAATATATTTTAACAACGATAATTCAAATTCAAATTTAATATAAATAGTTAGGGTTTCATTTACACTCATCATTAAATTAAAATTAATTAACTTCTACATGTTTCTTATTAGAAGATAACTTGCCACTACCTATTTCATTTGTTTCTTCTGGAATACAATTAGGATCATCTTATGGAGTCTTATGTTAATCAAATTGTTTAATTGTTGGTGTAGATTAAGCTTTGTTTATATTATGTAATGAAAATTAGGATCTAAGCTTTCTCATTTCCATTCTTTTTTATATATTAGATTCTTATGCATTCATACCTGCTTCAATTTACTAATGAATAATCATTTCATATTTTACTACCTACGATATTCTTCTTTCTTATTTCTTAAATTAACTGGCTATCTCTTTTGCTCTACCTTCTGTTTAAATTATTATTTATTCCTCAAAAACCTAATTTTAAATTTCTTTAATTTTCTCTTCCTTTTCTTATTCTATTATATTTTTTTATTGAGGTCTTTCTTATTCCTCTTCATCCCCACTTCGACTACTTTCTGTATTTTTTATTATCTTACTAAAACTTTAACTACTTGGATTCTTATTAATTGATGAACCACATTAAAAAAATTTATCAACAACAGGTTCTTAAAAACTAAATGAAAGTATATTATTATCAGATTTTTTTGATGTCTTTGATTTATTCATAAATGAATACGAAGTTTACTGTACATTTATTACGGGTACTTCAATTTTCTTCTTTTCAGGTGGTGTACTTTATTTGGCTTATTCTGATGGCTATAAAATAGATGGGTTAGTAAATATGTTTTTTAACTTTATTTCAAAGTATTCATGTGCACGATCTTCACATTCCTTATAATACTCTACTCCTGCCTATTCATTTAGAATAGAGGTTTTACCATATACAATTATATCAAATTTTTAAGGGCCTCGTTATTGGAGTAATTACTCAGCACTAAAATGATGTCATTATTTAAAATCTATAACGCAAAGTCGTCTGGCAATGCTTTAGTTTGCTCATGAAATTATCATGAAATAATACTTGGCACCTTGAATTCACTTTAACTTGTGGTTCGAAACTACGATAGGAACAGCAAATGATACCATCTTGGAGAGAAGTTATGACATATGTTGCTTATTTTATATATTATTATTAATTTATATAATTTAAAATATATATATTTCTATAAAATATGATTTTTAAATATATCATTACACATCAAGTTTGTTTTTATTTTCAAACATTTTTTCATAAACTTGTTCATCATTACACAATTTTCTTCTCAGGATGTTCTAAGAATATATAAAATTATCTTACTGTTTCAATAAATGGATTAAATTTTGAAAAATGAGATCTACATTAACAAGCATTTCGTGTTTAAATTTCTTCAGACATCATTTTAAAAACACGATTTAATTTTTTATGGACAGTTGTTCTAAAGAGATCGCTATGCAGTCTAACAAATTACAAGAATTTATAATGTTCCTCATTAGACCAGTGACCTAAATATTTCGTGAATTTTAATACCTCTTTATTTTTTTACTTTTTTCTTTGATTCGAGATCCTCTTTCAAATCAGTTTTTTCAATAGTATTTTGAGTCTTCATTCTTTCTAAACTTTAAAAATCCCCATAATTTTAGATTTCATTCATCTAATGAGGATAGAGATTATTGGACTAATTATTGTTTAAATCCATTTATGGCATGTTTTAACATCCAACTTAATATGAATTATTTTGTTGCTACTAGTTGTTCATCTAATTGTTCATCTAATTGTTCATTTGGTACCAATAAGGGACTTAACAATATTGATAATATTGCCAATAATCTAATTTAGTCTTTACAGATACTTACTGTTTTATTAGGAATTGGGATAGTAAGAGTAATAAGGGTTCATACTCAATGTTTAAAGAAAAATGTTTTTCTAAAAAAAACTTAATAATCTTGAATACGTAAAAAATTAAAGTAGGATTTATATACAATATTACCGGACAAATCTCCTGAATTTGCCAAAATAATTAAAAATATAATATAATATATTTAAGAAAAAATATAAACTCATGGAATTCTGGCAGTCTAATTCATATTATTTGTCCTAACAGAGGATGTAACTTTGACATCTTAGACTGTTTAAGTGAAAGTTGGTTGTGTTTATTGTCTTTTTTTTATAGATTATAGTTCTGCTTCAGCAAATGCCAATTTCTCTTAAACTTCAAAATATTTCTTATTTTAGTCCTCAAACTTCTTTTTCCATTGATTTGCCTCCTAATTTAAATATTAAAAAATTTATACATTAACATAATGAGTTACGTAAGTCTCCGTTTTTGATTAGGATGACTATTAATTTTATAATTATGTTTCCAATTCTTCATTTTTTTCATTTAGTTCTTTTATTTATTAGTCTTTTTCTAGGAAAGTTCTTTAGACTTTTCTTAATTCTAGTTCTAATTTAGCAATCTAATCCTTATATTATTATGCTTTATTTTCTTGATTCAATTAAACTTATAATTGTAATTAATTATGTTCTTAATATAAATTTTCATAATCCTATGAACTTTATTTTAATTTCAATTACAATTATTCGATTTGTTATTGTTGTAAATTAATTTTATTTTAAAAATCTGTAGGATTTATAATTTTAGTTTTGAGTAACCCATTTTCTCTATTTAGATTATCAATAACTTATCTTAATCTACTCATTTCAGTATTTAATTAAGTCAATCGACTATCTTTTTCTAATGATTCAGTTTCAATATCTTAAAATCTTCCTTTCCATCTTTCCATTTCATGATTCTTTTAATCATTCAAAACATTAACTCTCTCTACTTCTGTAGTCATTAAAGCAAGTTTACTCTATAATTCTCTGATTTATTATTCTTTAGTCTTCTATATAACACTGCTTTCTTCATTGAATCCAAAAATCTTAAATTCAAGTTCTTTATATTTCTTTTACCATTCTAAAACTAAATCTTTTTACATTTTAATTTCATGGTTCAAAATGATATTAGTCTCTTATAAATCTATATTTTAATTATATAAATAAATTACCTCTTTTAGTATTGGATAATTCTTATTCAACTCCATATTGAAATCTAACTTCAGCTTCAAAATCAGCATATCTTTTTTTCCAAATATCAATTTCCTATTATAATTCAAATGTAATTTTCATGTATCTTTATATTTCTTCTTTCAATTAATTGATTCTAGTTACATCTTCTCCAATAGATATTTTTTCAGTAGCTTAAACACTTCTTAATTTAATATTCTCCATTTATAAACTATTAAGTTAATTTTCTATTTTTTAAATCTTTTCTTAATATGCTCTATCTAATTCATCTCTTTTGATCACTTAAACTGGATGTTCACTTATATGAATCTCTTCTATTGTTGGCTTAACTGGTAATTAAATAGGTTAAATTGATGTTAATTATGGTCGAATATACGGCGATTAATTAATATATGTTGGTATTGATTTTTGAGGTGAAATTAATTAAGGTTGCAAGATTTATGGTCTTATTGGTGATACAAATGAATTAGCATTATTTGGTGATGTTGTATATGCCATTGTTTATTATTCAGGTGATCCATATGGTTTTTAAGGCGATTCATATGTTTTCATTCCTGTCATTGGAGTTAAATGATGTAAATGAGAATCATTAGTTGTTGCTTATTAATATTATGGAATCTAATCTAAATTTCTATATAAAGTAGGTCGCTGTTCAGTCGTAATATTATCGTACATCAGTATTTTATTTTCTCAAATAAATTTTTATTTCTAAAAAATTTAAAGAACTCATATTTATAATGAAAAAATCGAGCGATCTCACTATTGTAAATTTATTCATTAAACTGCCATAGAAATCTACAAATGAATCAGAATCTCGTAAATTTACAGGCTTCAATCCCAAAACCTCATTACATGCTCCTTTTAATCGCACTTATATTCGACACTCAATAAAAGAGTATTTTCCCAATAAATAACACACTCAACATACTCAACATACTCAACACACATCTATACAAAATACTTAACCAAGCATTAAGTCACCTTCTAATTCTAAACCTATAAGTTTAGCTAATGCTTGTATATAGTTTTATTTTATTTAGTATCTCTTATTTCTAAAGATGAAACTAATCCTACTAGCAGACGAACTAGTCGTAGATTAAATACCAATTAATTAAAAAATATTTTAGCATAAGAAAAGGTTTCTTTGGATAATGTTCGTAATCAATTTCTATTAATTTTAAGGGTTTAATACTCAATTTCAAAATCCTTAACCTATTATATAATTATTCGCATAACATAACTCACCAAAAAAGAGCTTGAAAACTAGTCCAGATACTAAGCATCCTATTATTCAAGAGACATTCAAAAATCGTATATCACATAAATTATCTGGACATATGTAAGATAAAATTGACTAAATTCCATAAATCACTTCTGATTCCGTTAAGTAAAGAATTTCAACCTTAAAATAAAAATTAAGAGGCAATATTTAATAGAGATTTTATAAATTCAATAATAATTTTATAATTCAAAATCCAAATTCATTTAAAGAAGATATTGAATATAAATTCAGCAAACCTTCTAAACCTCAATTACCTTAAACACCTTAAATTGTTTTAGAACATTATTAATCTTAATTAAATGAATATGAAAGGAATGAAATTAAAGATATAGATATTATCTATTACTTAAGACCTGAAAATGTAAAACATCCCTAAGATACTGAATTTAATTTTGGATTTGATACAGATAAGTATTAATATTATTCTATTTAATAGAGGTGATTACATATTTTAATAAAATGATCATATAAATTTTCGTTACGAAATGTTAGAATAATTGGGACATGGAAGTTTTGGATATGTTTTTAAAGTTATGGATCATAAACATTAATAAAATGTTGCTATAAAAATCATAAAAAATAAAGAAAAGTTTTAAAAATAAGCATTGATTGAAATAGAAATCTTGAAAGTTATCAATAATGCTGATAATAGTTGTTGTTTAATAAAGATGTTAAATTATTTTGTTTTTCGTAATCATGTAGTATGATAATCATCATTATTAGAGTGTATGGTTTTTGAATTATTGAGTTGCAATCTTTATGAATTTTTGGGAATAAATGATTTTTAAGGATTTGAACTTGATTTAGTCAGAAGATTTGCTATATAGATATTATAAGCACTTTTGTACTTATCTGAATGTAATATAATTCATTGTGATTTAAAACCTGAAAATATACTATTAAAAGAAATATCACGATCAGGTATAAAAATCATAGATTTTGGGTCTAGCTGTTTCATAAATTCTAAATTATACACTTATATATAAGTAGTTAATATAAAACTTCGTTTTAGAGTAGATTTTATAGAGCTCCTGAAATTTTGCTAGGTATACCCTATTCAAATTAAATTGATATGTGGAGTTTTGGATGTATCGTAGCTGAGCTTTTTTTAGGTAACTCATTATTTCAATCAAAAACTGAAAAAGAATTGTTATTTCTTTAAGTATCAATTTTAGGAAAACCATCAAATCAATTTTTAGATTCTTGTCCTAAGAAACATAAATTTTTCAATGCAAATAATGAACTTTTATGTAAAACAAAAGATACAGATTTGATAATGCAAATAAAACCTTTAAAAGAGTTGCTTTAAACAGGATCACCAATTTTTTACGATGTTTTGTAATATAATAATAATTTAAGTTCGTAAATAAATGTTTATAATGGGATCCAAATATTAGAATGAAAGCAGCTGAAGCATTAATGCATCCTTGGATAATTGAAGGTTTACCTTAGGATATAAAGTAATTATATATGTGAGATAATATAATAGAAAATAACATTTATAGTAGATGAAGCTTTATTTATAATAAAAGAATTAAGATTTATAAGGATAAGGGATATAATAAAGATGATAAATATAAAAGTACTTCTATATAAATATATCTAAATAAATTTTAATAATTAATAGAAAAATATATATTCTCTAAGTTTTTCATGAGGTAACAATTTGTGAATAACATATCATAATACCCTTGATATTAGGAATTTAGAGATTAACCATAAATGAGGAGTCAATCCTGATAAAGACTGTTCTAAATTCATAAAAGTTCATTAAGTTTTGGATGGCAATATTAATTTAAACGAGAAATAAACTATATCTAAGAGAAGGGTTGCTTGCATCATGATTGATACTAATTTTATGTGTGATGATTGATTATAATGATTAAAATTATATATTTAATATTTTAATATTAAGATAATCATAGGATTAAAAGTAATATATTGGTTTTTTGTGAAATCCTTTTAAATAAAGAATAAATTAGCTGTACAGTCAGCTCTTGTAAAATAAGCATTAGTATATTAAATATATTTATTGATCAAATTTTTAATTAATGATTAACTTAACATTTGATCCCATTCATCATCGTTAACTCCATATATATTAACAGAGATATCATTATCATAATTGCTTGAATAGTGTGAAGTATTGTTCCATTTCATACATTTATCATCATCATAATGTGCTTATAAAACACAATTGTAACTAAATTCTTAATCTTCATGATCCTATATCCAAATTGATTTAAATCTTCCACAAAAGCTAAGTATATAGAATCTTAACTCTATGCTATTTCTTTAATCTAAATTTCATTATATATTTCTCATTCATGTCCTTTAATTAATTGAACCAATTTATAAATATACCCATCAAATATCCAAATTCCAATTACTGATAAAAACCGCTAAAGCAAGAAAATTACCATCTTTTGAGAAATTCACAGATCTAATTTATTTTATGACAATCACCAAGAGTTTTCATTTATGAACTAATTACTTTTAATTTATATTCATTATTTATTAATCTCCATAACAATCCAAAACCTTACGTCTCACGTTATTTATTATATCTTTGTAACCTCGTTTTTACCAAATGTATTTCATATATTCAATTACTCCAAATCATAATAATTTGCTTAAATTTTATATTTTATTTTGTCTCTTTTATTTCTGCTTGTACTTATGTCTTAATTATATTCACTACATCAATTAAGCAATTTTAATTTTTGAATAAATCAATTAAAATAACTGATAATTGCTTTAATATATAATTTTAAAGCATGGCAACATAAATAAAGTATATAGGACCATTAAAAATGAAAATTGGATAAATGGCATCAAAATAATAATGAAATTTAATCCAATTTGAATATCATCTCCTATGTTGCCTTACTAAGTATTTTAAATTGAATAATTATTTTTATATAATCAAGTTGTATTTTAAGTTAATTTTTCTCTTCTTTTCTTTTGCTTTTCCCTTATCCAGACATCATTTAAATAAGTATATTTTAAAATCCAATTTTTTTTGCATAAGTCCGAATTTTAACTAACTTTACTTAACACTTTTTTAGCACTTTTTCTTTTTAGAATTAATATTTTTAATCAATTAAATTTCCAATTTTGAGTTGATCAAGTTAAAAAATAAATTCTTTATTTCCTCTTTCTGTTGATTTTTAATTCTTAGATAAAATTAGGCTGCAATAAATAAATTTATTTCATTTCTTTGAGGTAAAAGTATTCATAAACACATTACAAATCTTTAAATTTAAATATATTTTTAGTAATTGGTTGATTGCTATCTTCTTAATTAATTTAATTATTTTATGAACGTTTAAATTTATTTGTTTAATAAATATTTTATGAATTCTAAATAATACTGCATTTGAAAGAGATAACATACCTTTGTATTATTTAATTATTACTCTTTATAATATAATAAGTTAAAATCGATTAAAATTTAATATTACTTTATGAATTATCTTAATATTGATGACACACATGAATTTTTTAATCATTCATTTATATTATTACAATAATAGTATCAAAGGGATGTTCGAAAAAACTCGCAATAGCATTAAAAATGGATCTTAGGATTATATATATAAACGCATTAAATTAATATATTCACTTCATTTTTTAACCTATTATTATTAATAATAATGATTAGCTGTTAATAAAATTATCAAAACATCTCATAAAATTAAGATGACAACATTAATAATAAAATAGACATCATCAATTAGTTATTCAAGTAGATGAATTTAAAAAAAAAGGAGGAAAATAAAGAAACATTACATACAAGAAATATTACATCTGATTCTATTGAAACCCCTATCTATGAAGTTCCTGTTAAACCTCAATAGTTAAATAAAGCATCATCTCAGTTTTAGTCTTATTTAAAGAGAAAATAATAAGCTAAAACTATTGATAAAGTTTCTGAATTTAACAATTAAGAGAATCAATTTTCAGGAGATAAAGATGATGATCTATTAACTGAAATCCGTCCATTTTATGATTAGAATAGAACAACCTTAAGAGAATATTCTTTTAAACCTAATTAACATTAAAGTAATCAAACTTTAAAATTGAGCACTCTTTAATCATAACAACAATCATGTAGCTTATTAAGAACTAAGACTGATAATACAATTGATATAAATAGTCATAAAAATTAGCTGTGCAAGAATATGTCACATAGAGATATGGATAAGGCTTAAAAAAACAAATAAATTATAGAATAAGCATATGAAACCTTTGTTGAAAAGAAACCAGCTAGTAAATCCCCAGGAATTAAATAGTAATAATAACTGAATTTACTAAAAAATAATTTTAAACATAAAATCAATTAACTATTATCGTAAACCCCTGAGAAAAAATTTAGATTGCAAGCCACAATAAAAAAAAACTACTTTATTAATTGATTAAATATATATATATAATTATCAATATAAGGAATCCTTATCATATATAACTAAAATCAATTAATTATTCTTGCTGCAATTTACCCTTTAAGATTAAAAGTTTTTTATTCTCTGATGATAAACATCCTGGCCAATATTGTGCTGCAGATTTTTATTAATCAAAGATTCCTAACTCTTTGTAAAGTGCTGCTACTAATTCAGAATTAAACAATGTTCTTTCGGCCTAAAAAATGTTCATATAATTTACTTTATTTATTGATTTATTACTATCTTAGGTTGGAGATTATTTTCGTAGCATTTTCATAAGATTGAATGAAAATTTTGTACCCATATTTTCATTAACAAATTCTGAAACAATTTGTAAAAATTTTTGATCTCTTTCAATTTCTAATCTTCTTATCATAATTTTATCATACTATTTAAACAATACTCCATGAGCATAATCCTACTCCAAAACATTTAGTAGCTTCCAATGTATACAAGGATCCTGATTAATATCTTAACAAAATAGCAGCATGATCATAATCAGAACCAGTTAATCCTCTTTAAATTAAGGCATTAGTTTCATTGCTTCTAAAAAGAAGAATATCAGCTGTATCACCTGTTTATAAAAACTATTAATATGATATTCTATCTGTCTAAAATTTTATAAATTGTAAATACTCTCCAAAATATAGGATATTTATTCAAAGAATCTAGTACTTGTTTAGCCCCCCAAGAAGTATCTTTATTTTCTTTAACAATTTGATAGCATTTAGTTGTTTCTTACGAAGTTTCAGCTTTAAAAATAAATTTCTTTTTAGAACCATTTGGAATTAATCTTGAAATAGAATTCAAAAATTATACACAAATTCTATTATGTTTTATTGCTAATCTTTGACATCTTATAAAGAATATGACATAATATTAAAATCAAGAACACCATGAGGTGAGTTCCTATCTTCAGGCAAGTAATAAATAAGGCGATTATTTTTACAGACTGTCCATCTCTATTTCCATTCTTATTCAGAATTTTTACTTTTTTTAAGGAGCATTACCTCAAAACTTGGAATTTTTTATTGTTCATTGTTTTTATTTATTACTTAATTATGTTTTATTTCATTTTTATCAATTTCTGTCATTTCATCATTTCCCATATATAAAGTACATTTATTTCCATTATGTTATGTAATGTTTCCATGTAATTGATTTTAAATTTAGTCCTTATTTTTTGATCTGTAATTTCTATCCATTTAAGCAATAGCAATAGCAGCCTTAAATTTTGCTTAAAAAGAGCTTTATTACATTTAAAATAATAATAATTAATGAGAAAGAAGAGAACTTTAAATGAATTTGAATTTGTAGAGAAAAAGGATAATGGTAAAGCTTAAGAGGAATTGGGAAAAGGTGCTTTTGGAAGAGTACGTTTAGCAATAGATAAGTTGACTGATACAAAGGTAGCAATCAAAACGGTAATTAAATATGAATATATTAAATTAGATTCCAAAGAAATTGCTTAAAGAAAATGCTTAGGCTGAAAATATTAAGAGAGAAATTAAATTGCATAGAAAATTAGATCATCCTCATATTGTTAAATTGTATCACTCACTTGAAGATGATACAAATGTTTATTTAGTATTAGAATATGTTCCTATGGGAAACTTGTTTGTATATTTAAGAAAGCGTAAAACATTAGAAGAATAAGAGGCTTTTGTTTATTTTTTGTAAACTGCATTAGCATTAGATTATTTACATAAGAAAGGGATTATACATAGAGATTTGAAACCAGAAAACATTTTATTGGATGCATAAGGGAATATTAAGATATGTGATTTTGGTTGGTCTGCAGAACTTTAACCAGAAAGAAAAACATTTTGTGGAACTTTAGATTACATGTGTCCAGAAATGTTAAACAGTTAAAATCATGATCATAGAGTTGATATTTGGGCTTTGGGTATTTTATTATTTGAAATGTTACATGGTCATGCACCTTACAATAAAAATAGATCTTCATAAGAAGTTGTTATTAAAGCTATCTTAAATGCAGCTACTACTAAAATACCATTTAATGATGTTATTTCTAATGACGTCAAGGATTTAATATAATCACTTTTAAAAGTTAATCCTTTACATCGATTGACTATGGAAGAGGTCTTTACTCATAGATGGATTAAATCTAATGCTAGAACATTATCAATTAATATACCAGAATTTGTTTATGAAAAAGGAGTTAATGAAACTGTTTAATCAATTTAAGATATTTCTATTGATTTTGGTAATCTAACATAGCCTAATAATAATTGCAATCCAACAAACTAATCAAATATTTTATAAAAAAAAGATAATTAAAATTTTAATTCTTAAATATTACCATCATCATAACCATCAATAAATAATTCAGTTTATTAGTAATTATAATAATCATAATAATAAAAATAATAATCTACTACTCCTAATAAAAAACCATCATTTGAATAACTATTTTAATCTAACCATAATCCTATCACTCCAATACCTTAATATGAATCAACTAATAAATCTCCTACAAGATTAACACCTGAATAATAAAGATAAAAAAATGAATTACTTGGAATTAATTCTATGGATAAATCTAAATAGATGGAATAATCTAAATAAATGGAATAATCTAATAGAATTAATTACTAAATGTAATAAAGTTAAGATATACTAAAATAATCTTAAATTAGAGATAAATCACCAAATGAATCTATGTTAAATTCATATAATTAAGGAATATCTCCTAATAAAACTGGTGTTAGTCCCAATAGTAGAAAACCTATTTTAAATGATAAAATGGCTTAATCTCAAATGATTATCAATAAATATACTTAGTAATAAAATAACTAATCATCAATGTTTAAAAGTTAGGATATTGCTAATTAATAATAATCATAATAATCTGAAGAATTTACTAAATATATGTAATAGGAATAAGAAAGAAAAAGAAAGGAAGAAGAATTTAGAAAATAATAATTAGCTGATTTATAAAAAAGAGAGGAATAAAGATTAATAGATGAATAAAGATAGAGAGAAGAAAAATAAAAATAAGAAGAATTAGAGAGATCAAGAAAATTAAGGGAGTAAGAATTAGAAAATTAAAGAAAAATTAGAGAATTTGAAGAAGAACAGAAACGTTTAAGAGAATAAGAAAAATAAAGAAAATAAAGAGAATAGGAAGAAATGTAATAAAAATAAAGAGAATAAGAATTGGAGAAACAAAGAAGAGATTAAGAATTAGAATAAATAAGAAAAGAGAAGGAAGAATAAGATAAATTAAGAAGAGAATAATTAAGAAGAGAATAAGAGGATAGAGATCGTAAAATAAGAGAATAAGAAGAATAAAGAAGAAGAGAAGAATAATAACTATAATTAAAAAGAGAATAGGAAGAAAGATAAAGAAGAGAGTAAGAAAAATGGGAATAAGAATAGAAAGAAAGATTAAGAAGAGAGAAAGAAGAATTAGATAGAAAAAGATAATATGAAGAATAATAATAAGAAAAAATTAAATAATAAGAAAGATAGAAACAATAATATGAAGAATAATTAAGATTATAAAAATAATAGGAATAAGATAGAAAGCTACGTGAGTATGAAGAATAGAAAAAATAATTAAATAGATCTAATTCTAGAAATGTAAGAACTTAAGAGACTGAAGAGGAAAGATAAGCTAAAAAGTTGAAAGAGTTAGAATAGAAAGCAAGATAAGATTATTAATAACATTTAATTAATTAAAGTACAAGTAGTTATGCAAGTAAATAAATGACTGAAAGTAAATAATAAAGAAGATAAATATCTGATGATGATCTTTTTGTTGCAACTAATAATAATTCTTATATTCCTTAAAAATAGAAAAAAGAATTGAATGAAGATGAATTTGAATTAGAATAAAAACTACATAATATGTTAGTTTAAAATCTTTAATTAGAAATACCTCCAATTACAAAAACATTGAAACACGATGAAAATAGTAATCTTGATTGGGATATCAGTGTTATTGAACAATAACAGAAATAAGCACCTTTAATGGAATAATATGAAAATATGCAACAAAAACAAGTTGTAATGCATCAGATTTCATAAAACAATAAATCTGTTTCTCCTAATACTAGATAAACTAGATTTACTCCTAGAGTTACAAAAATGGAAGATAGACCTACACATATTAATAATATGTTAGATGATTAATTGGATGATTGGGATTTAAGTGAAGATCCTTAAGTTAAATTACTCAATTAATTACTTGAATAACCAGAAAGACCAAAAAAGGAAAAAGAAAAATAAAATATTAATTCTAGTACTAATAATGCATATTCATAATAATCTCAATAATAAATTTCTGTTTCAACTTAACCTACAAATAAATTTAGTTTTGGTGAAAATAAAGCAAAATAAAATTTCAAACCAGAAACAGTTGAAAGTGTAGAAGAAAGCTTTAGATAAGATAGATCTATGAGAATGAATACATCAAGAGATAGAAGCAGGAATAAGATACCTGCTAAATCTAACCCTAAATATAAATAAATTTAATAATAATAAGAACCAGTTGAAGAACAATATGATGAAGATTAATTAGAGGATTTGAAGAGATCTAAATCATCCAATTAAGATAACACATATGATCAAAAACTTAAGTAATTTAAAAAATATGACTGTGATCCCTATTCTCTTAATTATCAAAATTAAACTCAAGAATAGTATATAAATTTATATTTATTTAGATATAAACCTAGAAAAAGTAGAATAAGTGAAAGATAGAATAGAACTATTCCTCAAAGGCCTCTATAAGAAATGGATTTCTTTGATAGACTAAAATTTGCTTTTGGGTGTTTGTCTAGAAGATAATGAAAGTAAAACAATTTCAACTAATATTTTTTATTATTTATTTATATTATATTATTATTATTATTATTAATATTAATATTATTATTATTAATATTATTATTAATATTATTAATATTATTATTTGAATTCACAAATTAACATCTATATATCCTCTTATAGAATTACTTGAATTTATTGATTTAATAGAAAATGGGTTGTTCTTAATCTAATCAACAAAAATTAACGGAATAACTAATTATTTCAAAGAAAAACGTAATTTATAAATAGAAAAAATTTGATAAATAAGCACAGAGAAAAAGAAATGTCAAAATTAAATATTTTGTTCAAAGAATTGGAAATTTTTAGAATATAAATAAAAATTAAAATTATCTGAGAGCTCTATATATCGTAAGAAAGTTTTAAATAAATTTAGAGAGTTTAGAGGAGAAAAGAAGATTGAAATAGTGTTTAAACTGCCTTTGGTATTTTATTTTTGAATATTCTCTTAATGAAAAGTGATAAATAAGGGTTCATTAATTTTTGTTGAAATATCAAGCATAGGAGTTGAAAATATTAAAAAAGATAGGAACAATTTGATTAAACTTTATTTATTCAGAATTTTTCAAAGATTACAAAAATAATGAGATTTAAGTGAGGAATAAAAGAGTGAAGTTGAAAATATCAAGAAATTCTAAGATTACGAAAATAAAATAGAATCCTTACTGCAAATTTGACATTTTTTCGAAATCTTCCTATTAAGACTATATTGATAAAAATCAAATTTTATCTAAGTATTAATTTTTGTAATTATTGGGAAAATAACCATAATCTTTATTTAGAATAATGAATTTTATTGAAGGAATAAAAGGAGAAAAATCAAAATTGAGTTATATATGGTTAATTTATCTCAGACTATAATGTTATTGGAACATTATAATCACAAATTTAAAATTTACTAAAGTATTCTATAAAATAAATAATAAATCAATATTCAAAATCAGTTCTATAAAATGTTAAAATAAAGAGATAATAATTAGTATGTTGAGTTTAAAAATAAGTAATTATATTTTTGTAATATTTTATGATTTGTAAGAAGGCTTTTTTTAATATACCAAAAATCTGTAAGAGTATATTTAAATGATATATATATTAATTATTATGGTTTCTTAGAAAATAACAATAATAATATTTTTATTAATTTGTTAATTACTTTTCATAAAATAATAGTGTTAATGTCTTCTAATATTTTTTAGAGTATATGTCAAGTTCACAATAGCGAAATAATTGCTATAAAATTGTCTCCCAGTAAGTAAGTAGATGATAATCTTATGTGCATATATTGTTTAACAGGAATGGGTTAGCAATTTGTTGTACCAATAAACGAAATCTAAAAGTTGTATGATACAAAACTTACCATTATTAAACAGTTCCATTCAGAAAAGAATTAATTAATAAATTCATCACTAAACATAATAATTGATACTTTGAATTAATTGAAAAAAGAAATGAATATTTCAATAAATAAAGGAATTTAGTTGATTTAAAATCAATTGTAATAGTAATCCTTGAATTAGTAAGTTAATCTTGAAGATAGTGAGAAGTCTTTAAGTGATTAAATTCAATTTATAATTAGTACTGACTTCAGTTACGGTTAATAATAACAAAAGGAGGATGAATTTACTTGGATATAATCCCTATCTCAAGAATTGAAGAAATTTAATAAGATTTAAGAAATATAATACTGTTTATAAATATCAGAAGATCTTAAAAAATAAAATTTAATTAAAGATCAAAATATCAATCCACCAAATTTAATTTAAAAATTGCTGCAATCAATTTCTTATTCAAAATAAAATGAAAGAACTCCTAAATTAGAATTGAATTGTAAATTGCACGGCAAAGAAATAATTATGTTTGATATTAATTAAGCAACAGATAAGGAAAAACGCTTATGTTGTATAGAATGTATGCCATTATAATATATATCTTTGAGTAAAGCCTAGGAAAAATGGAAATAATTTGAGGTTAGAAAAAGTAATTATTTTTAATAATAAATTATTGATAAAGAATAATATTATGAATCACTCAAAGAACAGATTATTAAAATTGAATTTTAAATTATAAAATAGATTAAGAATTTAAGGTTTAGTTTTGAACAGAATTTATTCAAAATGAAATAAAAACTTGCCTTTATTCTTAATTAAATGCATATGAACTTTCAAAATTTTACTTTATTAGAATTATAAGAAAAAGCTCAAATTTTAAGCAAATCAGAAGAAAGTTAATAAAGATTAATTTTTTCAGAATATTAGGAAATTTAAGATTCTATTCTTTAATAATTGAAGGAATAGCTTTAATAGTTGTAATTTAATGAATAAAGTTTATATGATAATTTAAGATCTATGTTATGCAACTCATAAGAAATGAGTAAAGCAACAAGTTAGTCAGATTAATAATTAAATCTCAATAATATTCATAATTTTATAATTGAAAACAGAGATATCTCAAATAATAATTAAATTGAATAATTTACATAAAGATCTCAAGAATCTTAAGAATGCAATAGTAATACTTTATAGGCATTATAAATCGTAAATGAAAATCGTTTAACAAGAAGTGTTTCAGCTTAAGTGAAATCAAAATTTATATAAAATGATTATTAATAAATAGAAGAAAACAAAACTGTAATCTAATAAGAAGAATAAGGATATAAAATAATTTAAAATTTTCCATAAAATTAAAATTGTAATGCAATTTCTTTTAATCATGATAATCAAATAATGGTTAGTGGTTGTCAAAATGAGATAACTATTTGGGACTTTAATAATGGAAAAATAATTAAAAAATAATAATTAGTAGGGCATACAAATTTAGTTATATCATTGTGTTTCAGTTTAAATAAAAATGAATTCATATCAGGAAGTACTGATAAATCAATAAGATATTGGTAATTTTTAGAAAATGAATGGATTTGCTCTTAAGTATTATTAGGGCATAAGAGATAAATTGATTGTTTATTATTTGATAATAAAGGTGATTAAATTATATCTTGTAGTTCTGATAAATCGATAAGAATATGGAGAAAAAACTAATAATTAAATTGGATATAAGTTTAAGTGTTGGTTAATCATTAAGCCTATGTTAGATGTATTAGTTTCAGTAAATCTTAAGAGAAGTTTGTATCTTGTGGAGAAGATAAAATTATTATTGTTTGGGAAATTGATGAATTTAAAGAATGGAAATTGAAATAAATAATTAGAAATTCTGACTATGGATATCGTATATGTTTTGTTGATGATTAATTTTTAATTTGGCAACCAAGAAATATTAATTAAGCAATTATTTATGAATGGAATAGTAACTTAAATTAATTTGATTAAAGTCTTCAAAATATTTAATTATTATAATCAAGTAATGGATATCAGAATTTCTTTCCATCTATTTATAATGAGGAAAAATAAATAATTATCAATAAACATGGTAGATATGTATATGTTTTAAAAAAATTAATTAATAATACAATTATAATTTCATAAGTAATTGAAGTTGGTCATTATTGTAATTATGGCTCATTAAGTTAAAATGGTGAGTACTTGGTGATATGGGATGAAGATTCAAGAAATTTTGTAATAAGAAAATTTACATTATGATAATTATAAAGATAATCAATATTAATATTACAATTCTTTTACAATCAATAATATTGTGTTGATTGTGAATATTGAATATATTTAGTAAAGTGACATATTATTAATACATTTTAAATTAATCCGTAATTAATTGAATGAGTCTAATCATTTTTCTGATTTGTTTATTGAAGTTAAAATCTGTTTTAAATTGACAAAGATTTATATGGATTACAATAAGTTTATGACTAATAATAAAATTTGTAAAGTAATTCACTATGGGAACTTGTTAAGTTAGATCTCAAAATATGGATTAAAAAAAAGTTGATGATTAAATTGAGACAACATCACAACCCAATATTTAATAATTACAACTTACTCCTTTGGTTTGTAATATTGTTGGAGATTAGGATAAAATGGATGATTTATTCTTAGATTTTGAAAGATAACCATCATTGAAACTTGTTTAACAGACTACAAGTGTATAAGAAAATGTAAAATAATATTTTATGGTAAGTTCCAGCTATCTTCTAAAGTCTAAATTACTCATGATCCATAATCTTAGTCTCTAGACCATTCATAGTAAACAAACAAATCACCTTAGAAATCGAAAAACTTGAATAATAAATTTAAAGAGATGATATATTGAATTACAATCAGAAAAAGTACATTAAATTTAATTTATATCCATTAATATACTATAAATTAACTCACCTTCAACTCCTTTCAAGCTTATGTAGATTTCTCAACTACCATTATAAATTATTAAAAATTTTTTTATCATATTTATTAAATAATTAATATCTAATTAATTAAATATGATTATTTACAGAATTATTTTTATTAAACATAATAATCTTAATTCTAAAATAGATAGATTTCTTTTTTATTAGATTTGAAACTCTATTAGAGAATAATAGTGTTTCTAAATATAGTTTTACAATTCAAAGTATTTTTCTCTAAGAAAAAAATGAAATCTTAGAGTTAAATTATCAAAATTTAAACTCAATTTTAAGAATTATATTATTTATTTACTTTTCTAAGCTTTATTTTAATTTTAATAACATTTCTTAAGCCTTGAAATTTTATTTGAATATATTCGCTTCTAAAATAAAATGAAATAGAATATTATAATCTTTATGTGGTTTTTTATTTTAAAATAAGTATAGAACAAATAAAATAATAAATTTATGAAAGTTTCTTAATAATTTTGATTCAATTTTAGTAATCTATAATTTCATAACTTCCTGGTCCTAATCCAGAATGTTTTTCAACTTCAAATCTTTTGGATTTACCAAAGCTAGTATTAGTGTTACTTTTCTTAATAGATTCAGAATAATAAAGAAAATCTTTAATATCATAGCTACCAGGTCCTAATGAATCATTAATTTTTGATTTTTCCTCTTAGTTTTATTTTAATATTTTTCCTTTTTTTTTATCAATATGATCAACTTAAATGAAATCTTTTATATCATAAGATCCAGGACCAGGAGAATTAAGTTTCTCATGAGCTTTTCTTCTAATTCTTTCTATATTTTTTCTTCTCTTCTATTATTTAATTTACATTGCAGATTTTGGTCTTTAATTGCTTTCCTCTTTTTTTTTATTTAATTATTATTTGACTAATTCTTAAATAAATTTATCTTCTTTTCTATTGTAATAAGATCTGACCATAAGTTTAGGTTTAAGAAGTCTTTCTATTCTATCTATCTTTTTTTTCTCTACCTTCTGATTAATGTTATATGTTCCAGGTCCTGGTGTTATAAATTTAGGATCATTTTATGATAGTTTTCTTGAAGTTCCAAAAGAAATACTTCGAAATGATTTTAGATTTAAATCATAGGTACCAGGACCTGGAAACTATTCTTATTGTTCACTATTATGTCTAGAATTGAAAACAAATGTTTTTTATTACTTGTTATATAGAATATTATATTATCCAGGTCCTGGATTTTAGAATTTTTATAATTATTTTCTTTAACCTTTTGTAAAACTAATGCTAGGGCAATTTTATTGAAGATGAGCTGGATTTTAAATCTCATAAGAACCAGGTCCTACATTTTATTTATATCTTTGAGAATTCTATCTATAATAAGTATAAGAATTCAAGTTTTCAGAATTAGACAAAATTTGTTCTTATGTTTTTATTCGAATTCTCGGAATTGAATTTATTTTCGTTGTAATTCCTGATCTATTTGAATAGGCACTCAGTCTCATTTCATTAAGTAATTTATTCACTTATGGCTAATTGGAAGCCACTCTAATATGATGATCAATTTTGACTACATTTCAGCAACTGGAAGAACCTTATCTATATATTGAATATCTAACATCAAAAATTATAGTAATAATATATATTGTAATTAATTAAGTTTTTAAATATTGAAAATAATTTTATTATTAATAAATATACTCATTCTATTTCATAGATTATGCAAAAAATACAATTTTTATTTAATTGTCCTAAATTGCAACATTTAAGAAATAATAATTTCAAATTTTAATTGAAAAAACTCCATTGATTAAATAGTGTACTTAATTTTTATGAAAGATTTTTCTATAAAATTTGCTTGTAAGAACAGAAACCTAAATTTTCTGATATTTATATCCATGTTAATTAAATTCATTTCATATTAAATTTAAAAACTTTATTTTTGCATCAAAATGAACAGATGGGGGTTCTCATCTAACCATTAATAAATTAATGATGAATTTGATTCATATGGAGGATTAATAAAAATTAATTATTAAAAAAATATGCAAGACGATTAAGACTAACCTTTAAAAAACTATAAATCTCCCCATGATAATAATCGTGCATAAAAATAAAACAAAAGAGGAAAAAAATAAAATCAGCAACATTAATATTAAAATAATGAAATATGGGAACCAAAATACATACCAAGTGTATAATCCAATAATGGACATTCTAATTTATATGAAGAAAAAATTTCTTAACAATTATATCAATAAAAATATTATCAGCAGCCTCAAGATTTTTCACCTCATGGATCACAGATTTCAGAAAGTAGCTCTTATTCAAATGATTTTTTAAAATAATCAAATAATTAATCATCAAGCAATTCATAATAATAATTCTATAATTAATAATAATATTAATATTAGTATTAATAATAATAATAATAATAATAATAATAATAATATTAATAATAATAATAATAATAATAATACTAATAATAATAATACTAATAATAATAATAATACTAATAATAATAATAATACTAATAATAATAATACTAATAATAGTAATATCCTACTCCATCTTAAGATAATTAGTTCTATTAAAAATAAAATCCATTTCCCAACTAAATATAAATAAAATAATAATATTAAATAAATTAGTAAGATCAATAATAATTTTAAGTATCAAATAATTAAGATTCTTAATAAATAATTAATTAAAAATAAAATGACTAATCTGACTTTGTTGATCTCTAAATGCCATAAAAAAATAATTAAAATAAAAATATATAATAAATGTAACAAACTCTTTAAATTCCAAAAGCGATCATCACTCAAATAAAAAAGGAGGAATAAGACAATAATAATAATATTTATTATTAGTATCACAAACTTATTGATTAGTTTTTTTCATATGCAGATATTGAAATAAAAATTTCAAATATTAGTTAAGTTGTTTAACCTAGCCTAAATGAAATTTATGGGCAATTACCAGATTTAAAATTAAAAATAGAACAATAACAGGTTGATTTAGAGGAATATTATTAATAACAACGGATATATTAAATAAAAGAATAAAAGGCCAACAATATTTCATAATTAGATAAAATGACAATTTTACATTGTTATTTAATGAAATAGTTTTACATTTAGGCTGAATAAATAAAAGTAAAAATAATGATTAATTACCAAAAATTTTAATATAAAATAGCACCATAATTTTCAAACTAAGTGAATGATGGATCTGCAAATACTATATATAAAATGTTTAAATAAAGATTTGATAGTTCTTTTATTTTGTAAATGCAATTTAAGTCTGAATTTGAAGCTAAATCAATAGCAAAAATATTGAATGGAATAAGAATTAAATAATCTCTATGTAAAGAAATTGAATTCAAGGATCCAATCATAATTTTAGCATCTGAATTGAATCTTAATGAACTTCAAGAGTGTTAAACCCTATATGAATAAGGAGTTTTAATTTAAAAACAGAACAATTTAATCTTTGTTATAGCATAATTTAACTTAAATATTAACATTTCTGATTAATAGTTAAAGTTTGAAAATTTTGTTTAAAATACTCAAATTATTAAGCAGATCAAAGAAACTTTTGATATTGATTATTCAATATCAAAAGACATTAATGAGATTGATACATGTATACAGAAGCTTTAGTTAGAAGAAGAACTGATTGAAATTACTGTTACAGCTCCATAATTTAATGCTCAAAATAAAGGAAAATATTTCGTATAAGCTGAATTATAATTTTGGATTGAAAGTTTTGAATCAGAAAATAGAATTATGTAAAGATTAAAAGAAGTTAAACAAAAATTATATGATATCTATCATCCAAAATTGTTTATAAAAATATCAGAAGAAAAAAAAATTAAATTATGGAATAAATTTTTAAGCTCATAATTTGAAAATTAAAATAATTCGAAAGAATGCATAACAAAATAAATTAAGAATGAATTGATCATCGAGCTTAATGGAGATTATTAGAATATTTAAGAAAAATATGAAAAAATAAATGAATCATTAGAAAAATTTTCATGTGAAATTGTCAAATGCTAATGTGATAAATAGGTTATATAAGTATTAAAAAGTAAGGAAGCAAAATAATTAGAAAAGTTGTTTAAAAAAAATTTTACTGAAATTACTTTAGAATTTGGAAATTGTTTAATTATAATGGTGAATGTTTCTGAAAAATAATCAAATGTTGAAGTTGATGTTTATTTTAACTTTTAAGATTTTTCGTTAAAAAAAATTAGTGAAAAATTAGAAGAATATTTTGAAAACTTGGAATTTTCGGAATTAAAGAGTGACTTTAAAGAATTTTTAAGTCATTATGGTTTAAAAGAGATTTCATTTTAAGATTAGTATCAAGTTGCTGTAGCAGCATTTGATTAAAAAAAGGGAGTCTAGATTGTAGGCTAATAAAAACAGATAGAAGAAATAAATAATATGTAAAAATAGTTTGATCAATCAAAATAAGAAAATTTAACTTCGACTATTATTGATTGTGATAACATCTTGATTTTTAATAAGATAAAATCTTTGTAATCTAAATTAAAAGTTAGTAATGATGATAATTTAGTCATTAGTTTTCCTTAAGAAAATAAGATAATGATTTAAGCATCAAAGAAATAAATAGAAAAGGAAAAAGATTAGATGATTAAGAAAATTAATGAATTGAAAAAAGAAATTTAAACTAAAACATGTTAATTTTCAGATAAAGAAATAAAGTTTATTGAAAAAAACTTTAAGCCTCTTATCGAAAACCTACAAAAAAACAATGAAATCATTATATCTACATCGAGTTCAGCTCAGATTTAAAGTTAATCACAAAAATCAGTTGCATGTACTCTAGAATATTAAGACAAGAAGTTACAAATAATTTATGCCGACATTTCAACAATTTAATGTGATGCAATAGTAAATTCATGTAATAACAAAATGTCTTTTGGTGATCCCTTATAACTGAGTGGTGTTGCGTAAAGCATTTTTTAAATGGGTGGTGCCTCATATCAATCATTTTGTTAAGATTACATAAGACAATTTTATGAATTGAATGTGGGGACTGTAGCTAAATATAAAATGCCTTTAGGAAGATAGATTAAATATATATTAAATGTAGCAACTCCAATATATACTTGTGGGAATTAAGCAGATGATGATCTTAGGAAAATAAAAGATAATATTGAGGCAATATTCAAGGAAATCAAGAATATAGATGAAGATTTATAAACTTTGGCTATTCCAATTTTTGGAGGAGGAGCATGTGGATATAGTTTTGAATAATCTGCATAAGTTGTATTAAATACTACAATAAATTTATTATATTCTGAAAAAAACTCAATTAAAACAATTTATATTGCAGAATTGAGTGATGTAAGAATTGAATAATTGACTAAAATTCTCAAAAAGTTATTAGAACCCCCTATTAAGGAAAGAGAAATCAAATATTAGTGGTAATGGTAAGACTCAAATACTTATAAAGATTATGATGACGAAAATATTAATTAATAAATTGACGAAGCTTATGAATAATTCGAATTAACAGGTCAAGAATAAAAAGTTCTTTTAAAATTCCCATTCTCTAAATAACCTGGTACTCATCAGATTGATTTAATTAAATAAACAGTCACTGACATTTCTTTAAATACTTAGATAAGTTTAATTTCTAAAATGGTTTCTAATACAAGAAAGTTTTACTTCAATTAAGAAGAAGTTGATGATTAATTAAATGAATATTTGATGCTTTAAGAAATGGGTTAAATTAATAAGTTTACAATTTTTTACAAAAAACATTTTGTAGTATTTAAAAAAGGAGAAATGTATTAAATGAATTAAGAGACTCAATATAAGAGAAACATTAAACCTACATATTACTAAAAATCTAATAAATAATCATAAAAGAAAACCAATAGGTTAGTTGGTAAGAAATATAATTTCTAAGAAACTATTAATCAAATTTCTAAATTAATTTTTAAAAAAAATAATAACAATCTTTTCACAATTTCTTCATTTGATGGAAGTTGTAATGAAAAAATTTTTTTAAATATTCAAAAAGAATTAACAAAATCTATTATTCCTTATAAATTTGATGTCCCTAATCTACCAGAAGAAGAACTTGAGAAATTTTAAGAATTTGTTTAATAGATCTCCTTGTCTATAAATGGAAAATTTCTCTCTGGGTAACAAATAATTGCTCAAATATTTGAAAAAAAAAAACCAAAAATTTCTTAATATATTGATTCTATAAAAAAATAAATAAAATAATATCCAAAAGATTGGAAACCTTAAAATTAAAATTTTCTTAAAGTTCAACTTCAACCTGGATCTGCAGAATATCAAAAAATATCAGATTTATTTAGAAAAACTGAAAATGGAACTATTTATGAGATTTACAGAATTTAAAATAAATCTTTATGGGATAATTACATAATAGAAAAAAATAAATTAATTGACATACATAATTAGTAAAATATAATTTTGCAACCTTTGGAAACTGAGAGGTATTTATGGCATGGTGTAAGATCTTAGCATCCTTAAGTTGTCTATTCAGGTTTGAAGGAAGCATTTGATTAAACTTTTAGCAATGTAAATATTAATTTTAGAATAATATTAGATTGGAATGTGGGGAGCTGGTATCTATTTTGCCGAAAACGCTAGCTATTCTAGAAATTATTCTTATTAATTATAACTTAAAGATGATCCTAAAAATATTGGTAAGCTTGTATTTTTATGTTGTTTAATAACAACTGGAAAAGTTGAAGTAAAGCCAGCAGATAATTCTATTAAAAGACCATCCCAAGGATATGATTGTGTTTCAGGTTTCACTCATGGTAGTAATGTTTTTATTCTTTATTCAATGGACATAAGAAGAGCATACCCAGCATATGAAATCGTTTATTAATGATACGATTATTTATATTTTATCATTATTTATCAAAAATTTTTAAATTAAATATAATATAAGAATATATACTTGATTTAATTATAATTTAATCAAACCTTTAGTTATTCTATTTTAGATGGTGAACAATAACAAATCCTTTCTTATGTCCCTTATGCTTAAAGAATATTAATAACACTTTTTAAGTTTACTTAAGTAATCTCAATAATTTTAGTGTCAATAAGGCAAGTTCTAATTAAATTATTTACATATTTACTCAATAGTTTCTGTTACATAAAATTTTGGAAATGAGTTGAGATTTGGTGGAAGATTAATAAAATCTAGAATAACAAGATTAAAGTTACCTTTACTGGGTTCTGATGCACCAGAACAAAGATTCAACTTTAAATTTCCAATATAACCATTCCAAGATTTGTAGAATCGATCTTTACCCATATTCAAAAACATTTAAGATACTTAAAAATGATTTATATTTTCTAATTGAATAGATTCTTTTTTGTTTTAAAATTGAATGTACCCTCCAGCAATTCTTGTTAATCTTTTNATAAATTTGATGTCCCTAATCTACCAGAAGAAGAACTTGAGAAATTTTAAGAATTTGTTTAATAGATCTCCTTGTCTATAAATGGAAAATTTCTCTCTGGGTAACAAATAATTGCTCAAATATTTGAAAAAAAAAAACCAAAAATTTCTTAATATATTGATTCTATAAAAAAATAAATAAAATAATATCCAAAAGATTGGAAACCTTAAAATTAAAATTTTCTTAAAGTTCAACTTCAACCTGGATCTGCAGAATATCAAAAAATATCAGATTTATTTAGAAAAACTGAAAATGGAACTATTTATGAGATTTACAGAATTTAAAATAAATCTTTATGGGATAATTACATAATAGAAAAAAATAAATTAATTGACATACATAATTAGTAAAATATAATTTTGCAACCTTTGGAAACTGAGAGGTATTTATGGCATGGTGTAAGATCTTAGCATCCTTAAGTTGTCTATTCAGGTTTGAAGGAAGCATTTGATTAAACTTTTAGCAATGTAAATATTAATTTTAGAATAATATTAGATTGGAATGTGGGGAGCTGGTATCTATTTTGCCGAAAACGCTAGCTATTCTAGAAATTATTCTTATTAATTATAACTTAAAGATGATCCTAAAAATATTGGTAAGCTTGTATTTTTATGTTGTTTAATAACAACTGGAAAAGTTGAAGTAAAGCCAGCAGATAATTCTATTAAAAGACCATCCCAAGGATATGATTGTGTTTCAGGTTTCACTCATGGTAGTAATGTTTTTATTCTTTATTCAATGGACATAAGAAGAGCATACCCAGCATATGAAATCGTTTATTAATGATACGATTATTTATATTTTATCATTATTTATCAAAAATTTTTAAATTAAATATAATATAAGAATATATACTTGATTTAATTATAATTTAATCAAACCTTTAGTTATTCTATTTTAGATGGTGAACAATAACAAATCCTTTCTTATGTCCCTTATGCTTAAAGAATATTAATAACACTTTTTAAGTTTACTTAAGTAATCTCAATAATTTTAGTGTCAATAAGGCAAGTTCTAATTAAATTATTTACATATTTACTCAATAGTTTCTGTTACATAAAATTTTGGAAATGAGTTGAGATTTGGTGGAAGATTAATAAAATCTAGAATAACAAGATTAAAGTTACCTTTACTGGGTTCTGATGCACCAGAACAAAGATTCAACTTTAAATTTCCAATATAACCATTCCAAGATTTGTAGAATCGATCTTTACCCATATTCAAAAACATTTAAGATACTTAAAAATGATTTATATTTTCTAATTGAATAGATTCTTTTTTGTTTTAAAATTGAATGTACCCTCCAGCAATTCTTGTTAATCTTTTACAGATTAAGAAATAAAAATCTAATGATTTTCTCATAAAATTTAAACTTTTTAGAAATTAACTAAAAAATAATCCTTAATTAATTCAATAAATTATATACACATATATAAATAATAATTATTTTTATATTTTTATTAGATTAAAATAAACATTTTAGTCTTTGTAATCAATAAATTTAGATTTAATTTTCTTTCCTTATATTAGATTCTATATCTTAAACTGAAAGTTATTAAAAACTTACCAATAGATAACTTTTATTAGTTTCAAGGATTAAAATAGTATATAATAATTCTTTTAATGATCATTTTTAATTTTTATAAAGGTTGACTTAAATTTGAAAAGAAAATTAAGTATCAATATTTAAGATTAAAGATGGTCTAAAATAATTATGACGATGTTCATTATTTATTTTGAATAAGAATATAAGAGATTAATATAATTAATCATAAATTTGTTTTGAATTTGCAATTAATTTAATTAAAAATAGTCTTACTTATGTTGCTAATAGGATATATTAGGTGAAGGAGATTGAAACTTGCTAAAAAAATTTATTATCTCTGGAAATAAAATTTAAATAAATATATCATTTGAAGTATGTTTTAAAGTTCTATCACCTAATCTTTAATGATTTTAATTTTTTTGCCCTTTATTAATATGTAAACGGAATGCTAAATGCCAATTATCCATGATAATGGTTTCCCATTTAAACCATCCCTAAATACTATATTGATTTGGGAATTGAATATATGAATTAGATTAAATTTCTGGTTAAATTTCTTTGGTATCATAGAATTCAATATATTCATCGATTATAATTTATTCAAAAAATTAAATACAGAATTGTTATGGTAAAGGGTTACATTCTAATACATACTAATTTAAAATAGATACTGTATCAATAAAAGCATCTTAAGTAATCTTGAAATTAGCTTTAGTAAATTATCCATTTATAGCTGGATAAATTTAATGATCAGAACCTGCAATTATTAATTTTAAATATTAGATCGGTTCATGATATACATTAAATACTACAGATTAAGGATCTTCATTAGATTATTACATAATTGGGAGTATAACTTAATTATTTTATTTTAAGCTTTCTTCAGCTTACTTTAATTTTATAGTGTTATACCCATATTTTTCAATATCTATCTTAGTCAAAAATCCTATTTGACTTAAAGACGTAGTTACAACTAAAAATTATACTAAAAATTTTTACTTAATACTTCCAAAAGTATCAACCATGGAGCTATTCTATTTATCATTTTTATTTAAGAATTAAAACTAATTTTATGCGCAATTTGATCCAAAACGATTTCTAATACAATATATCAAAATTTATTAATATCTTTTTGGTTAACTTATTTAAACAATTTTTTTTATCATTCTTTTAAGGGTTAAACTTTACAAAAAATAACCAATGTTCTACTACTCAAATTTAATTTATTATTAAATTTCAAGATTTTCTTTCTTTAAATCCGTCTTTTTTAATTCAAAGTATTAACCCTCTTTTATTCTATAGATCACTTAAGCAAAATATAATCTTACTTATTAGTATTTAAATTGAATATAATCTTTATTTTAATTCTTCCATTTTTTATAAAATCTTTTAGATTATTTAAGATTAATTCATTTTTATTAATCAGTTGATTGAAATTATTAATATTAGCTAAAAAACATTTTAAATAAAAAAATAAAATTATATTTTGAAATTCTACTGTAAGAATTTAATAAAATAAGTTTTAAATGATTTTATTAATAAGTACAAAAAAACTTTATAAAAAATCTTGACTGATTAAGTGAAATGAAACATTTTTAAAACCTTAAATTAATAATTAAATAAATTTAGATTAATTATAAAATATTATATATATGATAAAGTCGTTTCTTAAGGTAATGATTAAAGAATATTTATAAGATTATAATAAGTTAGTAAAATTGGTTCATGAAAAAATGGATTTATTTAGAGTATCACAATTGATAATAAAAATTTTTGAATAACTAATAGTAAGCTGGTAATCTCCTAAAATAGTTAGTATTATTGGTTGTTTGGATTAAGAAATAGTTTATAAGAGGAAAAGTTTATAAATGAATAGTATATTTATTAATGGAAATAAATAAAGTTCAAAATAAAGCAAAATATAAATCATTTGATTATGGATAGAATGAGAAGTAAAAGAAACNTTTAAAATAGATACTGTATCAATAAAAGCATCTTAAGTAATCTTGAAATTAGCTTTAGTAAATTATCCATTTATAGCTGGATAAATTTAATGATCAGAACCTGCAATTATTAATTTTAAATATTAGATCGGTTCATGATATACATTAAATACTACAGATTAAGGATCTTCATTAGATTATTACATAATTGGGAGTATAACTTAATTATTTTATTTTAAGCTTTCTTCAGCTTACTTTAATTTTATAGTGTTATACCCATATTTTTCAATATCTATCTTAGTCAAAAATCCTATTTGACTTAAAGACGTAGTTACAACTAAAAATTATACTAAAAATTTTTACTTAATACTTCCAAAAGTATCAACCATGGAGCTATTCTATTTATCATTTTTATTTAAGAATTAAAACTAATTTTATGCGCAATTTGATCCAAAACGATTTCTAATACAATATATCAAAATTTATTAATATCTTTTTGGTTAACTTATTTAAACAATTTTTTTTATCATTCTTTTAAGGGTTAAACTTTACAAAAAATAACCAATGTTCTACTACTCAAATTTAATTTATTATTAAATTTCAAGATTTTCTTTCTTTAAATCCGTCTTTTTTAATTCAAAGTATTAACCCTCTTTTATTCTATAGATCACTTAAGCAAAATATAATCTTACTTATTAGTATTTAAATTGAATATAATCTTTATTTTAATTCTTCCATTTTTTATAAAATCTTTTAGATTATTTAAGATTAATTCATTTTTATTAATCAGTTGATTGAAATTATTAATATTAGCTAAAAAACATTTTAAATAAAAAAATAAAATTATATTTTGAAATTCTACTGTAAGAATTTAATAAAATAAGTTTTAAATGATTTTATTAATAAGTACAAAAAAACTTTATAAAAAATCTTGACTGATTAAGTGAAATGAAACATTTTTAAAACCTTAAATTAATAATTAAATAAATTTAGATTAATTATAAAATATTATATATATGATAAAGTCGTTTCTTAAGGTAATGATTAAAGAATATTTATAAGATTATAATAAGTTAGTAAAATTGGTTCATGAAAAAATGGATTTATTTAGAGTATCACAATTGATAATAAAAATTTTTGAATAACTAATAGTAAGCTGGTAATCTCCTAAAATAGTTAGTATTATTGGTTGTTTGGATTAAGAAATAGTTTATAAGAGGAAAAGTTTATAAATGAATAGTATATTTATTAATGGAAATAAATAAAGTTCAAAATAAAGCAAAATATAAATCATTTGATTATGGATAGAATGAGAAGTAAAAGAAACTCTTTCCTGATCCTAGTTTTGAGCCAATATGTAGAGGAATTGGATTTATCAAATGAGAAAGCAAGTAGATGCCTAATGTATTATGTTTAAAACTGCTCAAACGTCTTAAGGTTTAAGTATTGAGTGGAAATTAAATATAAACTTATTAAATAAAAAATAAAGAGTGTAACAGATAAATTATCAATATGCAAAAGTTTAAGGATAAAAGAGAGATAAGGAATAAAAAGATTTAGCTAAATAAATGTTATAAATAGAGGAAGATAAGGCAAAGATATTAAAGGAATATGAGGAAATAAATCAACAAAGATATGGCAAATAAAAGCAGAAATAATGAGCGATACAGATAATCTTGCTACTAATGATCAATATTATTTGAAATGCCTTATAGTAAGTTAGAGTAAGATAAAGTAGATGTTTTAAATAAAGTAGCAAAATATAAAATATGGTTGGATAGAATGTACGAAAGTTGCAAGATTAATTTATAGCAACTCAAGGTCTAACAGATTTAGAAGAACAAATTTTGAAGTATAGATTGTTTATATAAGATTAGATATGCATCAGAGTTTAAAGAGAAAGATTACAGTAGAAGATAAATAAACATTTTAGTGAAACATAGAAGAAGTTAGATGAATTTTGGATGTGGGAAGCTAAAGAGAGAGAACTAAGAGATGATAAAGTGGCTAATCTAATGAGACAAACAAAGAGATTAGAAATGGATGATTATTAAACTATATAATTCTGATCAGATTTAATCAATTGATTGATTTTTTGATTTGGCTGGTTTCATCAGTTACTTCAACAAACATTTTGGTTGCACTCTTTTCCCAATTCAAGAGTATCAATCTTAAGAATAAGACTATAGCACTCACTGATAATCCACATGCCCATCCAAACCATAAACCTTTTAATCCATATTATTCATAATATCCCCAATAAATTCCAGTACCTATTCCAATTGCATATTAACATAATAATTAAACATTTATAGTGAATGCTACTTCTCCTAAAGCACCCAATAAATTAGCTAACATTATTTACATACCACCTATTGTAAGAGTAAGTAAGAATAATTTTAAATTATTAGATAAAATAAGAGATGTCTCATTATCCATATAAAATAAAGCAATCCATTGTTATTTAAAAACCACCAATAAAAAACTTAATAATATACCAGTCATTAAACTTGTTGCTAAATAATGCCATACATGTTTTCTTCCTTTTTCATATTCTTGATCTTTAAATAATCTTCTTATTCTTTATGCAGCTGTCATTGCTACACCCAAATAAAACATATATAATGCTTAAGCTGTGAAAATCAGACAAACACAAACTGAAAATTCTTCATAAGTTAACCACAAAGCTACAAATCCCATTATTTCAAAAGACACATTTTACAAATAGTTTTTGAACGAAGAATGTAATAAACCATATGAAAATTAAAATATTGATTTTAAACTTCTTCTATCCCATTCTATCCATGCTGGATGATTTTTTTAGTATTTGAAAATGTATATATATAGTAATAATGATGAAGTACAACTTGAAAAGTTCTTACACCATGCAGCTCCTCTTATTCCAAGATCTAAATATACTATAAATTATTTAGACAAATATATATGTAAAATCTTTATATATTTATTAATTTTCTTACTGTTGTAAATATTTGTATCACTAACACTGGATAATCTATGCCCATACTTTACAAATAATTCTTTGTACAATCAAAATATGTAAATGCATACAAGGCTGGTAACATCTCCCATACATATTATATAGCTTTCTAAGCTACAATTCTTTTATATTTTTAATATCCTACATTGGAATATTGAATTATGAAAGGATATAGGTTGAACCAGCTATTGCAGGAGTTATTACAATCAAAAACACTCCATTCAATAATAAAGATCTCTAATACGAGATCCCAATTTTCACATAATGATGCAATTTAAACTATCTTGTCATCAACGTTGTTATGCTGGAATTCATACAAAGTAATAAGCCTTTCACCAATAAATTCACATATATAGTTCCAAAACCAATTCCGATTACATCTTCAATAACTATAAATGATTACTGTCTCTCCCTATTATGAAATACATATTCACTAACGTTGTAAGAATACTCAATTCCTATTTTCATAAATCTCCATCTTTACCATTCCAATTACAGTAGGCAATGCCTTTACCAATAATGTTTCAAAACTAGATAAAAATTAAGAAAACGTTGTGATTTCTATATTCTCTTCTATCATCTATAACCAATTATATAATAAATAAGAATATAAATTTTGATATTCCACCTTATTCATTAAAAAATAATCAATTTCATATTCTTATTACATCAATGAGTATTGCTGAATATTGGAGGCAATTAATTGGCTTTTACCTTATCAAAGTCTATCCTTCTCTCTTTCTCTAAATTTATCTCTCCTAAAACTGCAACCGTATCTCCCCTTATCACTTACAATCCTGCATTTAAAAATTTAACACCACTCTCTATTGAATACACTCTCTCTTCACTGTTTTATAAAACACAATTCATTGCTTAATCTATTCCTATTAGAGTCCATTAAATATATCATTAAATTATACCCACAAAACACTCGACCATCTGTTGTTATTGCCTAAACTTTCTTATTAAGCATTATTTCAAATGGATTCACACCTTCTTTATACATATATTTTTAAAAATATATATTATTATATGAAATATGAAAATAATTTATATCATAAAATAAAAGGAATTATGGCTTTTCTTTATTTAGGGTAATTATCAAATTTATTTTTATACCATTTATGAGTTGAAACTGCTCTAGCTGAAAGAATTGATAAAGTTGAAAAGAAAAATAGAAATCCACTCCATTATCCACTAACCAAAAAATATCCGAACCTTTTTTATTATTTTTTATTTTTACCATTCTATTATTTCTCCTAAGTAATGACCGGATGATACTAATTCAAATAAATTGCCATATGGAATCTTGTATTCATTTGAATTTTGTTTCTTTAAACTTCTCAAAATATTATCACATTTGATATTAGAATTCATGCCATAAAGGAATATTAAAATACCGAAAAGAATTCTTAAATAATCAAAAATGTGTAATTAATAATCTAGATTTAAATGAGTTGATATTTATAGATATCCATTGCATGTAGTGAATAACATTGCACTAGAAACAACTTCAATAGGAATGGGTCTGGCAAAGGGAGATAATCTTAAAATCATAGTTAAATTTCTGATTACCTTAAAGGATAGATGATTACTCGATTAAAGTAATGAGCAACAAACAATAAAATTGGTAATTTATTCAAATCAAACCTTATGTCTGAAAGAAAATAGATAAACCAAATCAAATTAGGACATTCATAGAGGATCCATCCTATTCTTGGAGGTAGTGTCAATTTCATATAATGAGAAAGATGCTTGCCATATCCTATTTTAAGAAGATCAGCTGTCCAAGCAGCTAAACTAAATCCTAAAATAATGATTATGGATATCAATTAAAAATCAAACATAATTAAATAATATTATTATTATATTTCCCATAGAATATTTGATTCTAAAAAGCTATTAGTAAATATTATTCATTAGTTTATAAAATTATTTTAATTATTAATCTATTAGAAATAGACTTCATATTATTAATATTAAAGATTATTTCTCTGCAAATTTTTAATTAAACTATTAATAATATATATATATATATATATAATTTTATTAATAAAGTTAATTAACGTTGAAATGCATACTGTTCAATTAATACAACCATATAGATAAGTTTCACCTCAAGCTTTAGAAGCCCTAAAATCTTTAGAGTAATTATAAACAATCTCAAATGCAAAAATAATTAAAAAAATTACTACCGCATCTCCAATCAAATAATTTTTCTTGAACGGGAGATAACTAACAGTCTTTGGAAATAATACTCATACTAAAATAATTTAGTAACCATCCTCATTTCAACCTATTCATCAAATTGATTAAGTATAACCATAACATAATAGAAATATATCATTTGAAATGCAAAACTTTAAATAATAAGTCTAAGATAATATATTGCTCTAAACTGTAATCTCAAAATATGAATCTTCTCCTAAAATGAGTACTCCTATCAAAACTTCTGGAACTTAAACTCCTACAATGTTTACTCGTAATTCATGCGATAATATTAATGTATTAAAGGAATAAAATAAATGCGATTAGAGAGAAAGCCTATCTCCATAAATAAATTTGGTACAAAAAAAAAAATTAATTTTAAATCAAATCTTATAACTTGATAATGAAATCAAATTAATGTAAGATGAAGAAGCTAAAAGAAAATTAGATCCTTTAAGATAAAAAACATCAAATTAAACATCTATAGCACCTATTTCTATTAGAGAATCATTAGAAAAATAAGCAAGTACTAGTACTTTTATGTAAAAATTAAATGAATGGATGAAAAAAAAGAAATCAACTCATATAGATGAAAAAATAGAGGAATAAACTAATTCTATTTAAAATTCTATTATAAGGGATGTATGATTATGCATAATATTTAGTATACTTTTAAAGGAAATTTAACATCTAAAGAACGTAATTATGAATCCTTTTATGATCGCAATATGAAATGGTAAAGAAGAGTAAATGTTAAGAAATAAAAAATGAAAACTTAAAAATCTATGATATAATTGAAAAAAGAATCCAAATCACCAAATTAAAAAGTTTCTAGACCTAATTCATCTGAATTAAATTGTTGGATAAGAGGAAAAGAATTGAAGAGTTCTTAATCTCCTAAAAAAAATAAATAAAAATAGAATAAAATATAGCAATAATTGGCAAAAAAGTTACGTTTTTGAACAATTATTTTTCATTTAAACTTTATTTATATTCTCTGTTAGTTTTGTAATTTTTAATAAATAATTAATTATATTTTTGAATAATTAATACTTCTATATTATCATAGTAATAACATAATTAGATGACACATAAAGATTCATATAAATAGATAAAAGATTTAAAAGCTAAGAGATAAAGATTTATAATTCATAAGACTTTATATTCATTTTGATTTAATATAGTATTTATATATATGTATAAAATAATAAAATTTTTAATTAATGATAGTATTTTGTGCTAATTCATTACCTTAAGTAATTGCAAATTAAGGTCTTCGATAATTTTAGGTAATATTACAAACTTTGAAACCTTAAATTATATTAAATTAATGTGGGGGTGATATTGAAGCAAGATCTTAATATTTAATAAAGCATTTAAGTAAATTTAATGAACCAATTCATTTAATTGGTTATGGGATAGCTGGATTAGATTTAAGATATGCATTAAGTTAAAATAATAATATTAGAGCAAAATCTTTGATTACAATAGGTACACCTCATAGGGGATCAATATTAAGTGATTTGTATAGAAGAAAAAGAATTGAAGATGATGTAATAGAGCCAATTTGCAGAGTATTAGGTGTTAAAAAAAATTACTTTGAAGAAATTAATACTGAAAATATAAGAGATTTTAATTTGGTGACCACAAATAAAGAAAATATAAAGGTAAATAAAATTAGAATACAAAGTATTTTAGTTTGAATGCAGAGACTGAAATTGGTTAAATGTCATAAATATATTAAGCAAGTGGTACTATTATCGAAAGTGAAAAAGAATATCCAGTAGAAAGTGGATCTGATGGAGTATTTGCTCATAATGAAACTAAATGGGGACAACATGTTGCTACATTAGATTGTGATCATGGAGCTATGATTGGAGTACCTAATCCAAGAAATGGTGAATAAACTGTGGATATAATTTAATAATTGATCTAAGATTTATGATCAAATAAAACATATATTATACCGTTTTATTATTATGTTCTGATTATCTGCATCTATTCTTATCATTTAATTAACAAAATTTAATTCATAATTTTTAATTTATTCAATAATATATCTCAAAAAATATTAAAATTTCTTTTCCTTTCGAGATTTACATAATTATATGTTTAGAAAATAAAATAAAATAAAATTCATGTGATATAAGATTTATATTTTACCTAAATAAAAATCACATATAACATTTTTAACTTTTTTATATATATTTCAAAAATTTAAAACTCATATTCAAGTTATAATTTTAAACATTTCATTTAAATTGCATCAAAAAATTTATTTTATTTTATTCTCTAGGATTTTTTATAATAAATTTCAAATAACAAATTCAGAATTACTATATTCTCTAAATGTTTGTTGTAACTATTGATTACTTTATAATTAAAACTAAAATATACTTTTTTTAATTATGTTTCTAGCAAGTTCTTTTTAAACTTCTTCATCTTTTATATAATAAAGCAACTCCCCTTAAAAGAATTTAAAATAATTAATATCCTCATTCTCTTTTTGTAGAACTAAAATAAAAATTTTTGTATATCTTAATCTTATTTTTTAATTTAGCTTGAAAATTCTTAATAAAACTTTATTAAAAAAAGATTTGTCTTCATTTAAAGAAACCTTTAATTTATTTTGATGTATCAAAATAATCGATTTTTTAATATGTATCTAATTCTTAAAAATTTATAAATATTTTAAAATTAATGAAAATTAGTTAAGTATATGAAGTATTTTTTATTTTAAAAAAAAATACAGGTATATCAAAAGGATATTATAATTATCTATTTACATAAATTTAAAAACTAAAAATAACTTCATCATTTATTCAGTTATTTGGATTTTTTAACAATGAAAAATGTTTTATCCTGTAGCTCATTAAGATTTTAATATAATATTTTAAAATTTCATCATATTCAAATTCTAAAAAATTATAATTCCAGTTAAAAGATCTAATGGATGGTGTAGTACAGTAATGGTATTAAAATTATCACTCTATTTAAATAATTTTTTCCATTTTTAATGAAGTGGTTATTTACTTCGTTTTGTTCTTTTGAATTTACTTTAAATAATAACTTTATTTATAAAGAAGATTTGAAAATTTTGATAATTATAAAATTTTATTAATTTATTTAATATTGACAATATAAATACAAATAATCTTAGATTGTAGAGTGTCAATTTAAAATGATATATTTCTAAGAAATATAATATTTTATCATTTAATATTAAAAATATTCATCACTTATTTAGAAATACGTTCTCGTGGATGTTTTGATAGTAATTTAGGGAATGTCCCAATAGATTAAAAAGAGCGTGGCAATTTACTAACACTATTAGATAAAGCATTTGGAGGAATTTAAGGTAATTCAAGTGTAATTGGTGGAACAGATAAGGGTGGCTTTGTAATTTCAATAGTTGGTTTTTTTCCAAATAAAGGATGTTCTTTTAATTTGTTTGGATCATTAGTTTATATAATTAATCCATCTAATTGTTCTTCACTAAGTATAGAGATAGAACCATTTAACTTTTGTAAAATATTTGATGTGATTGAATGATTAACAGTAGTTTTAGGCTAACGAAAACTAAGTAAACTATCATTATTGTAATTTTAAAGTTATTAATCTTCTTAGAAGGTTCTGCTTGTTTTACTTTATTGAATTTATGGTTGAGAGATCGATAATTATAATGTTTTATTTTAAAATGTATTATTAGATTACTAAGAATTAGTAATTGCTTAATATTCTAATTTAGTCATATGTACATTTTAATTTAAAAGAGTACTTTATAATTCATTATTATCTTTAATATCCATTAAAGGGAAAGATCTTTCTTTTTTTTTTTCAGATTTTCCATCATAAAATGATACTCCTTCTTTCATAATAATGACATCAATTTAAGGAACCGAAGTTTTGATTGCAAATTGATTCAATGAATTAGTATAGGCACTTTATCTTTTACCAGCAGAAATTAATTCAGATTACTGTTTATGATTAGGAATAAGGTCTCTTACTTCAACAAGATTTCTTTTTTCTTAAATGTTTTAGTGTGACTTAGGATATCTATCGATATCAGGTGGTTTTTAGACAATTACTTTACCCTCAAAGTCATATGTATATTTAGCTGAGTATAAAAATTGTATTTGTACATTTAGAGTCAACATTCAATCGCTTAAGTTGTCTAGCTTATTCTTGAACCTCTTAGTTTTTAATCTTATCGTTTTACAATTTTTACTATTGTATTTACATCTATCTTAATTTAGCTTGTCTCATGCTTTCAATATTTGGATCAAATTCAATATCATCATCTAACTCACCCATCTTTATTATTTAACATTCATAGGCCTCAGTTTCTCTTTAAGTTTATCCCATTTAGATTTTTGTTAATTTCTTTGTTTCACTTCTTCTTATTGGAGATTATTCTTATGATTTTACTAGTCCTATTTATCCTTAACATCTCCTCCAATGATCAATATTTACACGATTTGGTTCCTCATCTTCATTTATATCATCATATAAATCATCATTATATATATATTGCTTTTTTGCCACTGTTTATACTTAATCTTAAAACCACTGATATCCAATCCAAGGCATTTAAGATTAAATATATTTTTCAGCTACTATATTACTTCCCAAATGAACTACCAATTTGATTGAATCTCTAGCAATTATGTGTGATTCATTGATTATTTACAGCAGTTACTCTGTGAACATTTCCATTAATAATTATTCAATTATAATGTTGAAAAAATAATTATTATTCTTTAATATATGATAAATAAACTATGCCTCCTTTTATATTTTAATGTTTAATTTATTTATTTTTTAATTTTACTTAAATGAATCCAAACCCCAATACCATTGAAATAGGAAATTTTGAATTACAAATACAAAATTTAATAAAAAATTCAATATTATCTCAAAATTATGATATCAATACTTTTGTTTCATTTGCATCGTATATATTTCAATTCATTTCAACATAGCAAAATTCGAAAATAAATTAATAATACGCCTAATTCAAAATAAGTTTGCATAAATATGATATCTTATTTGTAAAAATACTTACTGGAAATATTTGGACCAAAATTTAAAAATCAGCCAGAATTAGATGATTTTTTTACAGCTTTTAAGTAATATGAAAAAGCTGCTCATTATCTTAATCTTGCTTGCTATCATGTCGTATTTAGTACTTCTTTATTTAGTGCTATAATTTAAGTTTAAAAGAAATCTTTTCTTTTTGGAAATTTGCAGTTTGCAAAATAATTAAAGATAATATTGATTATATTAGATAGAATATTTTTAAAAATTTGGAAAATCTTCTAGATGAATTTTATAAGTTATAAGAGTCAGAATTTGTTCATATACAATAATAAAAGGAATTAGTAAATGTGAAAGAAAACAGAGAAAATCTTTTAAATAAATTTTAGAGTTACATAGAAATTCTATTAAGCCTATCTTTGAATGAAATTTTAATATAAAGAAAGATAAATATTCTAGAGGATTTTTGTTAGTCATTATATAGATTTATTTAGATAGAATATGAATAGAAGAATAAAAGATGGTTTTAAATTTATACAGTTTAAGAATATTTATTATTGGTTGAAAGAGAGTTTTAAATAAATTAGGAATTGTTTATATGTTTGAATAGTAATACAAAATTTCAAAGTCACTATTAAAAAATTTTGAGAATTATTTATGAGAATTTGTTATTTAAATATAGAAATGTCATTTTAAAGGATGAAAGAGGTTTTGTAGGTTTACTAAACTAATTTTTTACACAAGAAATTTCATAAAAAGAAATTCTAAGTTAATAAATTGTCTAAATTTTGAGAGTATATTCAAGATTTTAAGATCAAGAGAGATATTTCATAGATTTTAAATAAAAGTTTCAAGAATTTGTAAGAAAAAATATAGAAGAACAATATAAAAAGGCAACCTTGCATCATGAATTAGAAAAATAGAAATCAAAATATAAATCTTTAGTAAAAATTTTGTGTGATATTTATAATAAATTTGAATATCTTATAAAATTGTGTTTTAGGGAAAGTAAAAATAACAATAGTAGGTATGATCTTGAACTGATAGTTAAATCAGAACTTAATAAATTTTTTATTAATTTAGAATAAGTAAGAAAGTAAATATTATAAAGAGTATTTATTTGACTTTAAAATTATGTAATTATGTACATGATCTTATGATGTAAATGGCAAAATCAGATGATTAATTTTAGATAAAAGATAATTATGATGAGATTTTAAAAGTATAAAAATATTTATTACCTTTTGTAAAAGATTTTGATTATTATTTAATTGTAAGATTTTAAACAAATTAAATTAGATTTATAGTTATAGATTAGCCTCAAGATTACTTAATTATCTTATATTTTTTGAAATGTAAGCTGCATAATTTCATTTAGAAAATGAAATTAATATACTTGATTAATTGAAATAATTTTGTGGTGAGAAAAAATTAAAAAAATTTAGCCAAATGATTTCTGAAACTAAAGATCTTTTGTTATAAAAATCCATAATGGTATATTAAGAATATTCTTCAGAAATTATTTTAATTAATAAAAAAAAATGGCCAGTGCTCCATGAAAACGATCAATATGTGTTTAAACAATTGTATATTAAAAAAGATTAATATTAAAAACAATTTTAAATCAGAAATTAAGAACTTTAAATCACAGTTGCATTTAGTGATACAGTATCTTTTGTTGAAATATATTGGAATGAAGTAGACAAAACTCTCATTATTAATTGTGTTTAGGCTGCAATTTTATTCTTATATGATTAAAATGATGATTCGAAGACTTTAAATGAAATTACTGAAGAACTAAAGTTAGAAAAAGGTTAGGTATTATTTTAACTGGAAAGAATGGTAATAATTAATATAGGTTTAGGTTTAATAAAAAATATTATGGAATGATGGAGATAGTTATTTTTTGAATGATTCATAAATATAACAAGAAGTTAAAGAAAATTTGATCGTAATGGATCACAACATTTATGAGAACTCTAATTAAATAAATTAAAGTAAATATTAAATAAAATCTAAGTCAAAACGTTTTAAGATAATACTTAAGATCTCAAATATTAATTAGAGGCATTTATAATAAAAAATATGAAAGTAGAAAAAAATATGAATCATACTAATTTGCTTGAAATTGTTTAAAAACATTTTTATCCTACTCCAGTAAATAATGAAAAACTCAAGGAATCTTTAGATTTCTTAATTAAATATAATTATATAAGAAGAGATGAAAAAGAGAAATCAATTTATCATTATGAGTGACTGTTCGTTTTTTATTTATAAAATTAAAATTAAATATTTTATCCTTAATTTATAGTTATCTAATCATTCAATCTTTAATAAATAAATCATTTATATAAGATTTGATAAAACTTCTTATATTATTATTATGAATAATAGTAAATTTTCAGAGTATCAATTAAAAATGAATTTAAATCTAGAAAATAAAATAAACAAAATCAGTTTTAAAATTATTCTATATCATTTTTTTCAGTAAATAAATAAACATTTAATTCATCATCAATTATAATTAATATGAATCAATTCACTTTGAATGTTTTTTTATTAAAATTCAAATTCACATGATCTACACTAATATATATACTTAATTAAAAATAAAAAAGAGATGATTCTCTCTGGAAAATTTTAATTATTTATAAGTTATTGTATGATTCTATAACAATTCGATGAATTTTGTTTTTGTTTATCAAAGTATTTTACATGAATTATATGTATAATAGGGAAGACTATAAAATTCAGTGGAAACACAATATCGGTGGATGTTATTCTTTTAGATTTTAAATTATTTTATGATTAACTCAATTATAAGTCAATATTAAAATAATAAAGTTAAAAAAGTATATGCTTTCTACATAATTTTCTCTTTTTGATTAAGTTGATGAAGTTTGTACAAATATATTAGAGAATAATAGTCTAGTAACTTTGAAAAAAAAACAAGAGATTAATAGGTACTTATTGTATAATGATATATAGCAAAATTGATGTTTATATTTAAAATCACTCTAATGATTAGTAATAGAACGAAGCTAAAAAGTTTATAAAAGTAGCAATAAAATGCATAAAAAATCATATAGCGAAAAATGTAAACAAAAATAAATAAATTGAAGATTCTTCCAAAATTCAAAGATTAATATAAGGATCCAATATTAAATATTGAAACATTTCTTAGTATACATCATACATTTGTTAAGTCGATGAAATCATACAAAACTATTTTATATTAAGCGGTAATTAAAATGGCAAATATTTTATAGGCGCAAACATTTTAATAAGAAAGTATTCCAGATTTTTATACAAGTTTATTTGATAACATATTTGTTGAAGAATTATAAAGTGTGTTTAAAAATGTTTTATTTAAAAGTGTGGTTGATATTATCAAAACTGTAATTTTAAGTTAAATATAATTTTAGGCTTGTGAAGATGAATAGAAATAATAAAAAATTAGTGAATTATTATATTAATTTGGAAATGTAATGACTTAATTATAAAAATCTACTGAAGAAGCTATAGAATTTAAAATAGAGAAAGAATTTAAATAAAAAATTTTTGATTATTTTGAAGAGAAATATCAATAAAATTATAATTCTTGGCATCTAAGTTTAAAAACGTAAGTATATTTGAGAAAAGTTTATTAATAAAAAGAAATAAATGATAGGGTTTTAAAGTTTGGTGATAAAACAATTTTAGAATAAGTAAATAGAATTTTAAATTCTCATCTTTTAACATATTATAAATCATATTTATTATCAGAGAGTAATGCTGATAATTTTGAACATCTATTGAAAGAATTTCATTAAGAACCTAACAGTTACTAATAAAATTTAAAATTGATTGGAGATTTATATGGAAGTTTAGATGATCATTATGATTAAATTGCTGCAAATTTTAAAAATATTATAACATTAGAAGGATAAACAATAATGTAAAAAAAGAATCATTAAATAGTGGAAACTAATTCAGATTAAAATTTTTCTGATCCAAATTTTATTGGATAATTTTATAGTCTTTATTAGAAATATTTTCTATTGATAGAAAGTTGTTTCGCATAAAAATCTGATTTTATAATGGCTTTGAATAATTCATTTGAAACATTTATCAATTTACCTATTGGAGTATTTATATATAAATATATTTTTAAAAGAATCATGAATTTGCTGATTATCTTGTGACTTATATAGGAGAATAGATAGAGTTATTAAGAAATTAACCAAAGAATTTTTCTATAAAATCACCAGAATAGATAGTAAAACTATTTGTATTTATAAATTAAAAAGGGAGATTCTTAAAAGTATTAAAAATAGTTAAACATAAATATAGTTATATAAAATATCTTTAGCATAAAGATTAATAAAATATTAGAGATAAGTAGAAACTAAGAAAAATAAATTAGCTTGTTAAATTGAAATGAGTATAGTAGAAGAGATGGAAAAGAAATGTGGAGCATAAGATTTGGAATCACTCAAAATTATGATTAGAGACTTTTAAAAGACAGAAAATGAAGTAACAAAAATATAAGAAGAAAAAGGATTATGTAAATTATAAATTTAGCCACCAATTATAATTAACAAGTAACATTGGCCAGAAATAGATGAATTATAACTAAATCTTCAATCTGATTTAATAACTTAACAAAAAGAAATTATAGCAAAAAGATAATAATAAAAAACATTGATATGGTTAGATCTAATTTCTTATGTTGAAATATAATGCACAGAAAAAGCATTGACATTCAACTTAAGTGTCCCATAAGCAGTTATATTATTACTTTATCAATACAGAAATGATATTTTAGATGTTAATAGAATCGCTTCTTTAACTGGATTAAAAGAATAATATGTTATATAAAATTGTAAAATGATGAAAGATGCCAAAATATTAGATGAATAAATTTTGAATGATTAAGTTTGTTATTAATTTAATGAGAATTTAACTAAATAAAAAAAAGGAAAATCTAAAAAAATAGTAACTGAAACTTATTTCCCTTAAAATTAAGTAGAATAAGGTAAAATCTAATAATTATATTTAAGTTGTGTCTGTTTATGATAAAGATTTAGCTATAGAAGCAGCTATTGTTAAAATTATGAAAAAACAAAAAGAAATGTAATTTAGTGATTTGGTAATTTAAGTCTAAGGACACATGAAGAAAAATTAAAATGTTGAAATACCATTTGCATAAATTAAATAAATGATAGAAAGATTGCAAAGAAATGAATACTTAGAAAGAGATGCCATTAATATGTAATTGATAAAATATAAATGACTTAATTAATCAAAAAATTTATTCAATATTTACAATACAAAATTAATTAAATAAAAATTTAATTCATTTTTTATTTCTTAATTACCTATCTCTTCTTTATTAGTTTTCTAAATATTCCTATAAATTAATAATATTTTAATACTTTATTTTTCATTGTTAATTCAAAATCATTTAATTGCCAAGCAACTAAATCTAGTCTATTTTATGAATCAGAAGCAAGTGGATATTATTCAGGATAAACTTCATAAGGAAAATCTGTCATAATATTAAAAACGTTTCTTTCGTCAACATTAAAGTTTTTACCTTCAGATTACCAACTTATTTTATTAAAAATTATAAATACTATCCATCTATTTTACTTAAAGCAGGATATTTTTAAGTAGATCCATTTAAACCTTAATATTTTTTATATCCTAATTTTTTCCATCTGGCTACCTCTTTTTCGTCAATTTTAAAAATTGAACCTTAAAAATAATCTAAAGCCATTTTTTTTCCAAACAATCCAGATGGTGGATTAAAGTACAATTCTCCTAAATATTCATTAACATAATCAATACAATAAATAGGACCTTCTAAATAAAAAATCCTATCTCCAATTGTTATTCCAGTTAAATATCCTTTACAATTATTAAATTCCAATTTTGAACCATTAACAAATTCCAAATTAACTTTACCAAAATTACTACCAGTAATAGAATTTAAACCTAAAGAAGCTTAAGTTTCAAAATGTCCATTAAATTTATATCCATGCCCATACATCATAAATGCTGCAATAGGTGGATGATGACTAATCTATTCAAAGTAAATAGGACAACCTTTAATCCAACATTGAAAGGTTTCACCAAGGATTGGATTAAAAGGTTTCTCTAATGATAGATATAATATATTCATAGATACAATGAAGCCTAATAAGGCTTTCATTTAATCAAGTGGAGTACTATTAACTACAGGTTCTAAGAAATGAGGAGCATAAGAAAAAGAACTGGCTAATCTTTATAGATTAGTTCTCCTCTCAAATATATGAACAGGAACACATATATGTAGTATACTTGTTCTTAATAGACTTTACCCAATTTTCTGTAAGATGTAATAAAAAACCTTCTTCTATTGAGCAAGTTTATCTTAATTTATAAATTTCAAGAAACCTTTTTAAGCATCATATATCCAATCTGATTAATAAAAAAAATGTTATCCATTATTATTCTTTTCATATCTTTCTAATTAAATATTCATCTATGGTTTTGTTTAATAGTAATGAATTTATGAAAGATGATGTACCTCTTATTCAATATCCAACAATCTATCACATAAAAACTATTATAAGGACTCCTTTGTATATTTAGAGATTAGATAAAATTAATTTATATTCTCATTTTTGAGATATATTCCTCTTCTTTATTAATCTGAACGTATATCTTCTTTAAGAAAAGAATCTCTTTATTGATTATCTTCATCTAAGGAAAAACTATCATTAATTTGGCTTGCTTAAAAAGATAAATTTGGAGATACAGTTAAATCTTAATATGCTGATCGAGTAACTTAAGACTTAAATGTTTTTTTGGTTGATTTATTTTTAAGTTATTCATAACGGTTTATTAAAGTCATAGCTTCACTTACAAATATTGGAAAATTGACATTACTTATTTACTATCTTCTGTTTTCCTCTTTTAAAAAATGTTTATAATTTTGAAATTATTAAACATAATTTAAAATAAGTTGTTAATCTTAATTTTAAGTTATATACCCTTTGTTATAGACAAGTGTGTCTACAATCATAATTTTACTTTATAGATCTTAGAGAAAAATTCCAATAATATTCCATTCAATATATCCAGAATTATCATCACTCTCATAAGATTTCTCAATAATAAAGAAAGAGTCTTTATATGGATATATATATCTTAAGAATTTGAAAGATCTTGGTTAATAAAGAAAACTTAAAGGTTCTCTAATCTCTTCAATTTAAGCAAGGAAAGGAGTTGCTTAGAGTATGATTTATTAAGATTTAATTTATTTATTCCATTTTTTAAGTGAGGATGTATCATAAAGAGAATTAATGAGTATTTCAAGAGAAGTTCTTGGTAAAGATACATAAACTCTAAAATTATTTTTATTAATATTTGATTGCATGATTCTGGCACAGTGTTCAAATGAAATTAAAGTAAATTCATGATCATCCATTAAAAAATCTAGATTAAGTTTATCTTTAAGATTTTCAAAGATATTAGGTAAATTTTCTTGAAAAATTTATTCTTCAATGATAATAGTTTCTGGTTTTATATATTATTATTATTATTAAGGTTTTAATGTAGTTATTTATTTAGTAATTTTGGTATCATCAGCTTATTTTTTTTTGATAATAGCAGTACCATATCTGTCACGAGAATCTTAAGAATTAATTTCACTTTATAATTCATTTTTCATTAAAATTGTTTTAGATCGTTCCACATTTTCTTATTTGCAACAAATTAAGAAATATTCAACCCATTTAGTAATTTCTTCCTTATCTTCACTTCCAATAATGATATCTTTAATTTATGCGTTAGGATCTCTACATAATAATTCATATTGATATCTGCCTCTTAGATAGCCTCTTTAATTAATAAGAAATTCTGTTAAATCTATTATATAGGGTTTTTCCTTTGAATTTTATCGATAAATTATTAATTCCTTAATGTCTAAATCAATTTCAATTTTTTTCCTTGACCATAAAATGGTACTTTTACCCAAGATATCTATTTCCCCAACTACTTTTTTTTATTTGAAGAATAAATTGAACAGACTTATAAGCAATTCTATTTTTGATTCCTTATTCAACTTAGACAATTAATTTAATTCATCATAAGTTAATTAATCATAATCTAATGAATTAATTTCCAAGGTTGGATCAAGAAGTGAATTCTATAGTAGTTCCATTTTTTATAGAAATTTGATTGGAATTATTCTATTAGTTGTTGGCTCTGCACATAAAGTAAAATGATACTTTGTAGAATTCTAGTAATTCGATTGAACATAGGTTGTAATTTCTCCATTTCATCGGAATTCATTAATTACAAATAAATATTATTTTGTAAAAATAAATCATATTATTACATACTATTTAATCTTATAAACTGGTTTAGATTTGTTTAAAGGTCATTCATTATTATATTTTTTGATGAATTGTGTTTAAATAAACAACAGCTAAGAATGGCATGAACACGTCATGAGTAATTAAAAGCCAGTTGTTGTTAGTTTTTTTGCTGAATGGTATGAAAATTATAATGAATCAAATATAGGTGTGCTCCATGTCATAAGTTGAATCCTTAATTAATTTAAGAAGCTGAGAAGAACTTAGAAAAATGGTAACTTTGCTTGGTTAATGTTGATAATGAGGAACTCTATGATGTCGTATAATAAATAGCGGTATTGCTTAATATTTATTTAATTTAGAAGGCTTAAATTCCATCTGTTCATTTACTAAATAGAGGAACTTCTATTGACTCTATGACTGGATATAGTGAAAGAAAAACTAAATCTTTTATAGATAAGGTTTGCAGTTGATTTTAATTACTTGTTTAAACATGTCTTTTATAAAATTATTAATCAATTAGAAAGACGCATTTGACCATTTAATTATCACAATAAAACCTTTTCTTTTAGGTAACGTGAAACTGATTTTATTTATTCTAAATTTTTTGTCTTATGCTAATTAATTTCTTACATACCCTCTTTATTTCTCTAAAATTCTTTCTCTATCAGATTCCTATAAAGCTTCTTTTATACTCAAACCATTTTCTAAACAAAAAGATTATACAGATGTTTGAACATATAATATTCACTATTCTTCTTACTCATTTGAATTATAGTGTCAAAAATTTATTCATATTTTTCTCTATTTTCAGACTCTTCCATTTTATCAATAGTAAAAATAAATGGACTATTTTTTATACTTATATGGAATTATTGTAAACTATTTCATTATTAAATGTCTCTCAAATAATAAGGGCACCCTTATTAGATATCAAACAAATGATAATTTATAATCAACTTTCTATCATTATTAATACTACTCCTTTTAATAATACTATTTTTATTGAGATTCCATTATCAGTTTAAGGATTTACAAATATTAAATAAATTTAATTATCTTTTATATGTAATTCATATTATTTATTATTTATAAGTTTATATGTTTAATAACAAAAGACAATTTCTTATGTTTTTTATTAGTACACATATACTAATTACCTTTTAAATTAAATAATCCCTGAACAAATTTTTTTAAATATTCTAAAATTCTTATTATAATTATTTCTGTTGTTTTAATTATTATATAAATAAAATGAAAATTATTATAAAAAAAGCCCAACTTGAGAAGGTATAAGAAAAGATTCTCAATTCCTTAGTCTTTTAAAAAAAAGTAAAAATTTATTGATATCGCAGTAATTTATATATTTATAAAACTTTAGTTTGAATTGTCTTCTTTTTTTATTATTGGCTAATCCTCATCATTGAATAATCTTTTCTTAAATAATTACATTATTATAATATGAATTTTCTAATCAGTTAAACAACCAAAAAAATGAATTATCAATTATCTCTTATAAAATAAGAGATTACACTTTGAAATTTAAATCTAATACTCTCTTTGTCTTTAGTTATAATCTTAAAACAGCATCTTCTTAATAATTGTTGAAATTAGTTATTATAATATTCTGGTTCAAAATAATAATGAATCAAATATTGTTTCATAATTAATTCCTTTATGAATCCTTTGACTCTTAAGTTTCATGATCGGAAGCTTGAATAGAAATATTAAGAAAATTATTCGAATGAGCTCTATGATGCCTTCAAATATACTATGGTTTTGCTATCATTATCAAATGTTATTTTAAGCATCTTTTGGATTTAAAGAAATGAATTTACTCTTGGATGCTTGATGATTATTGTATGTTGTGGATAAACAATCACTTTCTATTACATTCTTATTAAAAAAAAGTTCATAACTTTAGTAGGCTATTTAATATCAATCCTTAGTTTATTATCATCATTTTATCAATTCCTACCATACTTTTACAAAGAATATTATGACACTGAATTTATTTGGATTTTTGATATATCCTAATTTATGGCACTCAATTTTGCATTAAGCCCTAATTTTATACTAAATCAATTTCTTTAGATTCTATTTGTTTCTTCTAGATTATTTATGAGGAACTCTGCTTAATTAAATCCATTTTCGTTTATCCTCTTATTATATTTGATATTGTTTTGGTAAAAAGAGTATTTTAGATAAAAACACAATAGAACTTAATTTTTTTTAAAAGAACAGTAAAAATAAGCTTTATTTTTATGGGATAATTTGATTGAAGAAAAAATTGTGTTATTATCATATGATGAAATTTGGAATAAGATTGATCTTGTCTTTGCAAATTCCTCTATAAAATAAGTTATTGAAATTGATTCTAAAGATTTCTTAAAAGGTTTTAGAATTTCTAATTTAAAAATTGATTTATATCAATATTTATTAGAACAGATCCATCATAAAAACTATCAATTTTAGATTAAAGTAGTACATAGCTCAAAGAAATATGTAATTGATTGTATAATGAATAAATTGATGGAATTAAATATTTCATTAAAATTTACCGAGCTTTAATCACAAAAAGATTATTAAAATAATTATTCATATCTCAAGCTTTTAAAAAAAATAAAATTCATTGATAAATAGCTTTATTATAATGAAATCTAAAAGTAAATCATTCAATAATCTTATTACTTTAAAAATGTAACAATAAATTAAGTTGAATAATTAAGTCTTTTTAAGATACGTTCTTTTATGAATTTTATAATGAAAAGGAATTCTGCAAAAATTTTATTTGATCTGTAACAGTTTAACACAAATTTGCCACTTTTTTTTAGTTTATTAAGTTGCCTATCAAAATTATACAAAATTCAGGAAATATAATTAGTAGAGCAAAGCTAAAATTTAACTAGTTTGATTATATATGGATTCACATATAAAATTCCAGAATAGAGATTTGCAATTTGCAAAAAAATTATTAATCATATTGTAGATTAGATAGGCATATATGAATGTTTGTTTTACAAAAGTTAATTTTTATGCACTTTAGTAAACATGCAATATAAAATTGAATCGATTGCTTAGTAAAATAATAAATATATATAATAGCTCTCTTGAATGATTTTAGCCAGAATCAGATTCTTGATAAATATGTTTTATTTTATCTTTTTATTAATATTTAATAATCCTGTTTCCAATCCTAAACTTTGCATAACTTCAATTCTCAAATTTTCATTTTAATTGATCGTAAAATTGTTTTGTGAATGAATTTGTTCATAGATAAAAGATGCTTTAAGAATAGTACCATAAAAATTAATATTCAGAAGAGTATATGGAGTAAGTAATTATATTAAGAACAGTAGATATAATTGATTTTCTCAAATAAGATAATAGAAAGAATTAAGGATTCCAATATTGAGATCATTATGAATTCTTTTATAAAGAGATGTTTAATACTTTTGAATGGATGTTTTAGAGCAAGCCAAGAGTGATCAAGATACAGTTGATAATTGAAAGAAAATACATTCAGAAACTATTAAACTATTACAAGCTAATCCAAAATTAAATGCAACCATGGCAAAGAATATTTGAGATTCAGTTTAAACTTGAATAAGTTTTATTTGCTGACAATTTTATTTATTTAGTGATTTTGATAGTTTAATCTATATTTTCAAGGAATTCAGGTACTGAAATAATAATTTTAATTTTATCATTAGGAGTAATGTTTTAATTCCTTCAAGTTTTACAAATCTTGATATTCTTCTGCTACTTTTTTAGACAAAATTGTATTTCTTTAGATGTATTATACGATCAGCTACAAATATCAATAATTCTTAATCTCCTATATTATTTTATTATATATATATTATTGTCTTATTTCATTAACTCTATCTGCAATAAAATTGAAAGATTCACAATTTGGTAGATATACACTATCTTTTTGTACTAAATCTTTATATCATAAACTAACAGATAAGAAAGGTCTTAAAACATGATATAATCCATCTTATGTATGTGGAAATGTAAATTTATATAATTACTCTATAATACATATTCATTATTTAATTTAATGGAATTCTAGTAAATTAATGATCTATCCATATTATTGTTCATCGCGACGTGTTAAGCCATATTAAAAGTAGGTGAAAATACATGGTAATAACTTATAAAATTTATTCAAATATTGAAAAAAAGGTTTATTTTGATATTCACGATAATCAATTCAATTCTTTCCAATCCCTTATGTCAAATTTAAGGTTCTTCTATTCAAAAAAAATCAAAATTCAGTATTTATTTAGTGTTCTTTTTTTTGTTGTTTTTGTTTATATTACACTAGCTTTGCTGAAAAAAATATTTTAGCATATTTCATTTTTAAAATTAATCAATCATTTCAATCATTTCTATATAATTTTAAAAATCATAAGCTTTGAATTTGTTTTTAACTTATTCAAACTTATTTAACCAATCCATCACTTACAAAATATCCTAAGATTTCTAATATTTACTTAGTCTCTTTACTTTTTCATATTCTAAAAATAATAATACTTAAAAAAAAACGAATACTCGTAATTCTTTAGAAATTCATTTTGGATCCCTAGAATAAAAATCCTTTGAATGTACTTCATTAAATAGATTAGAATCTTAATGATAACATTTCTCATTATGTAATTCAAATATCTATATATATGTACATCATAAAAAATTCATAAATCTGTCAATGACTTTAGTTAAGTTCTTGACTTTTAAAATAATTATTATTCCATTGTTGTATCAGGTTTACCAAGTGTAGGTTGCAATTTTCAAATATAGAGCTGCTCTGAATCCAATTAATCAATTAAGAAATATGATTAAAAGTAAGGCAAAATCACATCTTTGAATTTTTCAGGGGTTGCGGAGGTCAATTGTAACTATTCCATTCATATTATACCATTTTGTATAGTCTACAATTTTTATAATAATTACGTTTTATCTACTCTTTTTTGAATAACTCATCCAATAAAATAGAAGAGTCTTAAAAATTCTAGAACTTTAATCTTCTACTCATACTGTATATATTCTAACTATCCATACAACATTTTATGTATGCCCATTTAGAACTTAACTCTTGAATCCTTAAGAAGTAGGTTAACTTCGTCAGTATTCAATTTTATGAACTTCTTAGTGGAAACATTCGAAAATTCTTTCAAAACTAATACATCAAACCAAGCCGGTTAGCTTTAGTTCTAGTATTGTTTGAAGAGAAATTCTTATATATAGATATTAATAATACTAAAACGATATTTTAATCGGATTTCAATGAATTGAAAATATGTATTATATCTCATAATTTGTCATTATATTTGTTAATATGCATAAATTCAATTATTTATAACTTTTAAAATCATTCTATTTTTATCAATACTTTAAATTTCATGAACTTTCTTAACTTAATTTTTAATATATCATAAAATAATAATCATTTCAAAAAACATAAATATATTTAATATTATTTTCAACCATTTTTCATCTTATAGTTGAATCAAATTATTAATATATATTAAGAATTTCTTAGAATTATAATAATAATTTTTCCAATTAATATTAAGATTAAGTTAATTAAATAATTAATATTTCATATATAAAATAACTAATCATCTTAGTTAGAGATTGAGGCATTTTAGACTTTTCGTTAAACAACATGACATAACTTTTCATATTCAGCCCTTAATTTAACATTATTTTCTTCTTAATTACTCATGAGTCTTTCTTATTCTAAGGTTCTCTAATGCTATAATTACAAATTAGTCTTATGTAAAGCATATTGTCTTTCTTATATTAACCTCCTTTATTAGATATCATCTATTCCTCTATCTAAAAATATAATAATAATTAATTACCTTTTTAAATATTTAAGATGAAAAATGTTTCATCTATTTTTTTATTAGATTGTCAATATGATGATCCAAAACATTATTATTATTAATCATTTTTTCTTATTTAATACTTCTTTTGCTAATTTGTAAATGTGTTTAATGAACCTTTTCCCTTTCTTATTGTATTTATTCCTCAATTAATTATCTATCTTTAGATTAGTTTCTAATTTTTACATGTCATCTTTAATAGCTTAACTTTCATTTTCAGCTCTCTTAATTATTGATTTAGGAATACAGATAAAATATTGAATTGCAAAAATTACTCATAAATTTATAAATTAATTGTAATAAAAAGAATAAATTTAAATAAATAAAAGTGTGAACCTTCAAAGTTTGTTAAGCTTTCATTTCCTTTTTCTTTAATAATTCAATTTAATGATTATATCTAGCTTTTTCTTCAATAAGTAATCTACCTTCTACAGCTTTAACATTTTTATCATGATCTAATCTCATTTTTAAAAAAGAATTCTTTCATTCTTAAAAGTTGCTAATTGTATTAATCATTAATTTTCATCAAAGAATTGAATTTAGTTTAAATACCATCTAATTTAGGTTACCAATAACCATTAATTTAATCAATTTATAACTATTTAAGATAATACATGCATGTATTCATTTTCTAATGCTAAAATATGTTTATTTTAGCAACATATTCATTCGTTAATTCTTATTATCTATAATCACTAGCTTTACCAAGTTCATCAAATTATCTTTTAACTTTAGTGTATTCTGCTTCAATGATAGATGTCTTTTTGCCATACCAACATCTTATTCTTTACTTAATATTTCTTATCTTAATGAATTAATTCTATTTGTAAGTTCTTCATTCATTAATCTATTTTGTCTTAATTCTTGTTCTATTTATTCTTTTAATTAAGCAACTCTAATGACATCATTTTTTTTAATTGATCTATCAGGTATATTTGTTATTGTTGCTGCTGTTTTTGTTATTGTTTTATAGGTTGATAAATATTTCTTTATGATTCTTTAATTCCAATTTAATTCTTAGCCATTAAATCAGATGATCTATTTCATTCTATTCGTTCTCTTATTTATGTTGCTAATTCTTCTGGTATCTTATTACAAGATATATCCAAGAATTTCAAATTTCTGTTAACATTTAATCCTTCTAATAAATATTAGGCTCCTTTCTCTCCAATTTCATTCCATTTCAAATTCAATGATTATAATTTTGTATTTTATTTTAACATCTAAAAAATTCTCGTATAATGATCTGCTTATATTCTATTATTTTTAAGATCAACTAATTATAATTGATATAATGGATTCATTAATAAATCACATAATGCACTTACAACTCCACCTATAGCATTCCATTATGCAATCAAAGTTTTTGCATCTGGAATAATTGATCGACATATTCTTTCAAATCCTTTTCCATTTATATTAGATCCTCTCAATTCTATGTTAATAAATTGCATATTTTAAGCTAATTATTATGCAACAGTAACACAGTCTCCTTATTTGAATATCTAATCAGATAGTATAAGATTTGGAGCTTTCTATGTTTCTAAAGCTTCATGGATTCAAATTTAAAATTAATTGTTAAATAAGGAATTATTGAGTGTTAATCTTTAAATAATATAATTATTTATATAATAATTTGATATCATTAATTATTATATAATTTTTAGAAAATCATATAATTAGTAATAATAATTTTTATAATAATTTGTAAAGTATCTTTTAAGATAAACACATTTTAGATGATAGCCATTTAAATAATGTGAATATAATATCAAAGTTGAGCAGTATTCTTGTAAAAGTTTTACATAATTTCTTCGGTTTTCGAAAAGTTTTAGTTCCAAGCATTTAGTATTTGAGAATCGACAACCTTAGGACTATCACAAACAGAAATAATTTAAGTATTTGTAATATCTTTAGCCAATTAATCCATTGTATATGCTAAGAGAATGTCTTTGACTGAAACACCAGAACAATCATTTGTGGATATCTCAACATTGACAACATTTTCTTTTTGTGTCCATTTAGGATAGTCTATTAAATAGTTAGAATATATAAATTACGATTCATTTCATCAGCAACTGCAGAAATTGATCCCATGAATGCAAATGTCTCTTTGAATGTATTAAACTTAAATTCTCTTTGAATTCTTGTAGAATCTTTAGATTGATTCCATTATAAGGAATGAATTTCAAGGGCTTATGCAATTTCTTCTGAATTCAATTTAGTTATTGAAATAGATGAGACATCTTTGAAATCTCTAACAAATATTTTTAGAGAATTTATAATTGCTGGTGTTTTGAATCCTTATTCTGAGATGTATCTGTACATGTTTATATTGTATTTAAATTATTACAATTATTCGAAAATCTTAAAGGAGTTATCAAAGGTTTATTAATGCGAACCAAATAATTTCAAACGCAATATAATGATCAGTTATTAATTTTTTAAATATTTAAGGATTATATCAATTACCCATGGGATTTGGAATCTTATTTGGATCAAAATTTTATGGCAATGTCTAATTAGGATAATTGAGATTTTAAGGTAAAGTTTAACCAGGATAGAATGCAGGGGGTTATTATTAAGAAGGTGGAACATAATTTGGTTAAGGAGGAAGTTATTAACCAGGAGGAACATTAGGATAAGGCTGTTAATTCATTCCAGGTTAATTCGGATAAGCTTGATTTTATGGTAATGTTTATGCTTATTGATTTGGTGGCATTTAATTATTTGGATAACCTTATTATGGTTAATTATTAGGGTAATTCTAAGGTTGACTGCCATAATAATTAGTAGCTTATTAATTATTAGGATAAGGTTATTAATTTAAATTCATTGTATTTGCATAATTAGGATTTTAAGCTTAATTTGGATAACCTTGAGGATTAGTATTTTAGATAGTTTAAGCATAATTTGGTATTCCTTGTTAATTTTATGGTGCTTAATAAGGAGATGGTTAATTAGGAGGTGGTTAATTAGGAGGTGGTTAATTTGGAGGATATGGTTAATTAGGAGGTGGTTGGTTAGGAGGATAATTTGGTGGTGGTTAAGTTGGAGGATAATTTGAAGGTGGATAAGTTGGAGGATAATTTGGAGGTGGTTGGTTAGGAGGATAATTTGGTGGTGGTTAATTAGGAGGATAATTTGGTGGTGGCTGATTAGGAGGATAATTTGGTGGTGGATATCCTTATTGAGGATTTGCTTAATAGCCTGGCTATTAATTAGGAGGATATGGAGATGCATAACCTTATTGAGGATTCTATGGATATCCTAAGGTTCCTTAAAATCCTAATCCTGTTTATCCATAAGATGGTGATTATGGATATTATGGTTATTATGGTGGATAATTTGGAGGTTATTGATATGGATTTGATTAATTATATGGTTATTAATAATAAGGAGCTCCTGGAGGTTTCATTGGTATCACGTTATTCTATTAATAATATTATGGATTTGTTGGAATTTGAGGTTGTTGTTGATATTTTGAATCTGAAAACCATTCAAATGCTATATAGATTTATCCAGCTGGCTTTCCCTAATATTTTAATCATTATTTTATTACTTTATAGCTTAAACTAATCCATTCTGGTGCTATAGGTGTATCAACTAAATATTTTTGTATGGAAATCGAAGTTTCTCCAACTAAATCATCAGCACTTACTTCGTCCGAGTCCCAAACTTAGATTTCAGCTAAATATTCATTCGTACGCCTAAAACTTAATGATTAATTCCAAGATGGATGTTTTCCTGTTTTATGAATATTTCTTGTACCTGCGTCTGTATGTTCTCTAGTTCTTTACTTTTAGTTGCCAAGGATAACTTTACAATAAGGATCCATTTTTCCGAGGAACTCAGTATCATGAGTTAATTTAGCTTTGAGAGGTTTAACAATTAAGGTGCCCGAACCAACTAATGACATTTTAATATTTTTATATTTGTGAATGTCTAAGAAATCTAATTTAGGTAAGGCACTTCAAAGACAATAATAAAGAAAGATGAATGAAGGAGCAGCAAAAGTGTAGAATTAAGGGTAGTTCTTTCATGATGGAAAGGTAGTAAAGGAGGAATATCAAATATAATAAGAGAACTTGTAATCAATAATAGATTAGAATCCATTGAACGAATATTTATAGATGGCAGAGATGGCAAATATAAAATATTAAGCAGAGAAGAAATCAGATATAGTAGTAAATGAATAACAGAAATAAGTAATAAAGTGAATAATTTTAAGTTAGTGATAAATGTAAATGCAATAAGAAAGGGATAATTGGGAAATTCATAAGTATATGATTATTAAAAGAACTAATTGATGGTTGATTTATAAATACCTAGAAGACCTAGATGGGATGAGAAGACAACAGTTGAATAATTGAGATTGATGGAGAATGAGAATTTTTTAAAATGGAGAAAGGAGTTAGCTAAATTTGAGGAGGAACATTATTAAATATAATTAACTCCTTATGAAAAGAATATAGAGGTTTGGAAGTAATTATGGAGAGTGGTTGAGAAGGCAGATATTTTAGTATAAGTAGTAGATGGTAGAGATATCTTATTTTATCATTGCAATGATTTAACAAAGTATGTTCATGAGGAACAGAATAGAGTTTATAGAAAGAATTAAACAAAGATTAATTTTTTATTGATAAACAAAAGTGATTTAATATCTGATAAGATTAGACAGGAATGGTCAAGTTTTTTGAATTCTTAGAATTTGAATCATATGTTCTTTAGTGCAAAATTAGAATAAGAAAAGATTGATAAGGAAGAGTAAGAGTAATAATAAGATGCTAAAAATATTATAATATAATAAGAAGAACCATAAGTAGAAGAGAATGTTGAAGCATATATAAATACATCAAGAATTGCAGATAGGAAGATATTATTATCAGAGTTGAAATTTTTAGTTTAAAAGATTAGAAAGTAGAGATAAGAAAATGTAGAGCCAACTAAATAATTGGAATAGGATGATCATGATATATAACATGATGAAAATACAGTTATTATAGGGATGGTTGGATATCCTAATGTGGGTAAGAGTTCAGTTATTAATGCACTTTGTAATAAGAAATTAGTTGGAGTTGCAGCAAGACCTGGTAAAACTAAGCATTTTTAAACTATACCATTAGAAAAATATTTATTAGTATTTATAAAGTTTTTATTTTTAGTTATGTGATTGTCCAGGTTTAATATTTCCAAATGCATCATCATCAAGAGCAGAAATGGTTTGTAATGGAGTTTTACCTATAGATAACATTAAAGATTATCTAAGTCCAATGGATTTATTAGCAGAGAGAATTCCTAAAGTTGTATTTGAAAAACTCTATGGAATCAATTTATAAGAATTTAAAAACATTGATGCTTCTACTGTTTTATCTACTTATAGTTAGAAAAGAGGATTCATGACAGGTAGAGGATTACCAGATGAAGCTAAAGCATCTAAATTAATGTTAAAAGATTTTGTTAATGGTAAATTACTATATGCAAAATTGCCTCCTAATTATTAAGGAGAGCCTTTATGGTAATCAAATCCTTTATAAGATTTGGAAAATCTACTTCATTAATAATAAAATTAACATCAATAAAATGATGATGCTAAAATTGATAATTAGTTTGAAAATTAATTAATTTAGGAAAAGAAAATCACAAATGAAGAAATACTAGAAATTTTTACTTAAGAAAACTTAGCTTAATTAATGGAAGGTAAAAAGGTACATGGAATAAAATTAACAAAAGAATAGAGAAGAGAAATAAAACATAATTTTCAAAGAGGTATTAATTATAAATAAGATTTTCAGGTGATCCAATTGACATTAAAAAATATCTAAATTTATAGCAAAACTAAAAGGAAACTCTATATAAAACTTATATTCAAGGAAAAAGAGGATAAATATGAGAAATATTGTGATTAGTAAAAACTCAATATTAATATATTCAACAACACTTTTCCTTATCTTTTTTACCATCATCTGCTTGTTATCCAATTCTCTAACCTGAAGTTTATTGGCTTCTTTAAGGCCTAGACAATAATTGATAATATCATTACCCCTAACCTTTCAGTCCTTGCGAATCCTTTTTTGTAATAAGTTTTTTAGCAAGGGAAATGAAAGCCTTCTATACATATTCTGCTGTTTTGGCACTTACTTCCATATGTGCCATCTTTCTAATTGCTGCATAATCTAAAGCTTTTTAAGTTGTAACTCTATCATACTAAAAATAATAATATACGCTTTCTCCTCTATATCACTCTTATTTCCTAATAATAATAGTTCTACATTCTTCTCTGCATATTAATCTACTTCATTAATCCAAAATCTATCAATATCTTCAAATGATGCAATTGATGACACATCATATACCATTACAATCCCATCAGCACCCTTCATTCTAATTTATCAATACCTTATAATAAGCACTTGTTATTGTTCGAAATCTTTCTTATCCTGCTGTATCCCAAATTTATAACTTTACCTTCTTACCCTCTATTTCTAAAGTCTTGAATCTAAAATCAACTCCAATTGTTGTTAAATAAGAATCGCTAAACGTGTCATCTGAAAATCTCAATAACAATGATGACTTCCCCACTCCTGAATTCCCTACTATCACCAACTTAAACAAATAGTCATATTCTTTAATCATTAGATATAATAAATATTTAAATTAATACGACACAGAAGTCATCAGTATATATATTTGATTCCACATTAATTTTTTAATTCAAACCTGGCTCAATTATAAATCAATATCTATTCCTTATTCTTTATACATTTCTATTCTTATTCATTTATTCAAACGCATTTTATGATAATACAATATATACAGAACACCTAAAATTCAAATTGCTTAAATTATTCGTCATTTTTAATTAATTTATCTTTAACATTTATGATTTTTCATCGATTTTTTACTCTAAAGATATTCATATTATTTATATTAAATAAAGAGAGACCTATGATTATTTATATTAAATAAACAAGTGAAATAAATTTGGTATAGTAAGATTAGGTCTATACTATATAGATATAAATAGATCATTGGAAATTTGTTTTTATTAATTAATACTAACTCATAATTAATAATACAAAAAATGTAATTTATTCTCTTAATTGTCTGTATTGTTGCATTTATTGATTGTAAATTGAAAGTTCTTAGGCCAGCTGAGTTAGTTAATCATTTGGGATCAAAAGTAAACATTGCACTCGCTAATTTTGGGTTTGAATTCATTTATTAGAGATTAGTTAAATTCCATTTGGACATAGACTTATGGGTTATGTTGATATGGCTTAACCTAATAATGGATGTAATAGTCTTAAGCCTACAAATGGAAGCCAATTCATTCTGATAGAAAGAGGAAATTGTACTTTTGTCACTAAGGTTAGGAATGCCCAGAATGCTGGATATTCTTTAGCTATTATTGGCAATAATAATGATTAGACTTTAGAATCTGATTTTGTTATGGCTGATGATGGTAATGGATATGCTGTATTAAATTATTACATATATTAATAGGTTGACATTCCATCAATATTCATTGCATTAAAAGATTTTAATATTATGAAAGAATATGTTTAAAAGTTTAATGTTTATGATTCTACAGATGAAAAGGTTTTTGTATTGGTCAAATTTGATGTTGAAAAAAAGGAAAATGTAGATGTAATATTTCGATTGGAAGTTAATAATAGAGATTCATACAGAATAGTTGATGAATTTCAATAATATTATGATCTTTTAAAAAATGAGTAGGTAAATTATACATTGCTTTATTCAATTTTCAATTCCAACAATTCAGAAACTGAATATTTAATAGATGAATCTAATTGTATTTGTGAAAGACGATATTGTGCTATTGATCCTGATGGTGAAGGGATCGGATCAGGAAAAAATATAATTGAAGAATCTATTAGATAAACATGCATATTTAAACATTTTCCATAAAAATATTTTCAATACATGGTAAACTTTAAGAATAATAATAGAATAAATTTAATTTTGAATGCACTAAAGCTTAAGCATATTCAACTTGTGGTAGTAGGATTATAAATAATTTGGAAATCAGTGCAGATGATATTGTCAAATGTAGAGATGAGTCATTTAAGGATCCATTTACTCATCAAACAACAAAAAATCTAACTAATTCTTATAATGCTATTTTGGAGCACTAAATGATATTGTTAGAGAATGCTGGTATGGTAGGATTACCATCAGTAGTTGTTAATTCTATAGTTTACAAAGGATAATTAACAGGTAAAGGAATTTTTGGTGAAATTTGCAATAGTAATATATTAATGATTATATGTAGGTTTTATTACTCCTCCTTCAATTTGCAAAGAGGAAGTAGAAAACTATTATCAATTTTCGTTTAGTGGAACACATTATCTATTTTGGGTTTTACTGATTGTCTCAATTCTGATTGCAATATTTATAATAGTTCTATACTTTTTATTCAAGAAATTTGTTTAAAGAGATAGTGTTGAAGTGACATAAGTTTAAGTTAATGAAATGGTGAGCCAATACATAAAATTTTATGAAGGAAAAGATTAATAAAAACAAAATTCTTATTGAGATATTAATTTAATTATAAATGAATAGTTGAACTTTTTATATCCATAAAAATAAGTATTAATTAATGAGACGAGGCAATGTGATGAATTAATTAAATAAATATAATAATGATCTTTTAACTCCGTTACAATACTAAATTATCTGAATCTCTAAACAATAGCAAAGATTACTATTAAATGCAAAGTACAAAGTGGATTGCTCCTAGACAAAATTAACATCGACTTGAACACTTGTAATTTACTTAGAGAAATAAAGCTCGTTAAAAATACCCATAAGATATGCTTTTATGTCTTGTATCTAAAGGACTTGTACCAATAGAAAAGTAGAGAATAATAAATCTCTAATAGAATGATATTTCATGTAATTACAAAGATATAACTTCTGAAATTAAATAAGAACATCCTTACTATGGTTCAAAATTCAATCCCTCAGTTTCAGAAGTAGAACGATGTAACTTAATTAAATAACCTCATAGAAAATAAAAAAGTATTACCTCCACTTTAGTATATAGCAGTCCATCCTCAGATAAGAACTTAATCAAAAGATAAGGATCTTATTGAAGCTACCACTACCAAAAGTTGTAAATTAGTAAGTCCTATGATCAATAGAAGTGATCAGAAACAAAATACAAAGTGTTTAGAATCTAAGGATAATAATGATAAAATAATTAGAACTTCCTCCACACCCTTTATTTAAAAGACTGTTTAAAATGAAAATTTGACTAGTAGATCAGGATCACCAAATCAAAGATCTAAATCAAAAGCAACTAAAATTTAAAAAATTAATATCTAAACGAAATTGACTTAAATTAAAGAACAGAGACATACATAAAATCATCAAGAATCTTAATAAGTATAACAATAAACTAATTTTAAAATGGCAGAGTCAACTGAAAAGAAATTGTAAGTAAAGAGAAAAAAGAGATAATTATAAACAACCTAATAATAATAAATTATATAACAACAAAATTCTTAAAAGGACAAACTAAATTAAAAGCATACTTCTTATCGTTGTTTCATTAACAAAATTAATTTTTCTAATAATTAATGCATTTAATCCCCATTTAAAATGGATGTTCCCGCCTATTACTTTTATGTAGGCAAGGGTAATAATGGAAGTCTTTTAAAGAATCTTTTTAGATAAAGATGGTGGTGGTAAGAAGTAGAATCATTAGATTTAAACAAAGTTAATATGGTATGGACTTAATTAAAATAAAATTCATGTATTGATTGTTTACCTACTTTTAATATGGCTACTAATGATACTAATTATAATAATGATTCTTTCATTTAAAGTATTGAAGATACAATTGTCGAATCAAGTGATTCTGAATTAGATATCCTTGTTAAACCACGTTCTGTACCAGTTTTAAGTATCAATCAATTAATAAGTTAATCAATTCAAACTAAAAAAAAAATATAAATTAACAATCTTAATCAATTAAAGAGAATTTTTAATTAAATTGATTTACATTCAATTTTAAATTTTATGGAAGAAAATAATCAGTAGGATTCATAAATTATTTTCAGCGATTGTTCTGACAAATTGCTCATGTCTATTAAAGGAGTAAAATATATACATAATCCCTTAGTTACAAACTACCATTCACTAAGATAGTAAAAATTACAAAATGCACAATCATATGCAAGACAATTGGCATTTAGGTAATAAAAAAGCACTCTTTTATAATATGAGAAATTATTTCAAAATTATTAAAGAAGATTATACTAAGTATATTCCTATTACCTTTCACATATAAAAAGGAATGACTGATCCTGAATATTTCAAATTTTTTGATTATTATAACAAGAGACAAGAAGAAATTAAAGAATTAGAACGAAAACAATAATTAGAGTATCGAAGAGATAAAAGACTTAAACCTATTAGTTTATGGATTGTAAAACCAGGTGAATGTACTAATAGAGGAAATGGAATAACTGTTTGTTAAGATTTATTAGAAATCAATAAAATTTTAAATGAAGAATAACCTGATGGTAGATAAAGAACCTATATTGTTTAACAGTACATTGAAAATCCATTCCTTTACAATAAAAGAAAATTTGATATAAGATGCTATATGCTTTTAACTTCTTAAAATGGAATCTTTAAAGGATATTGGTATTAGGAAGGTTATATTCGAACCTCTTCTAAAGAATTTACAACCAAATGCTTAAATAAGTATATTCATTTAACTAATGATGCTGTTTAATCTAAAGATGAAGATTATGGGAAATTTGAGTTTGGTAACAAGATTTCCTTTCTCGAATACTAAAGATATTTGGATACTTATCATCCTTAATAAAAATTCAATTTTTTTACTGATATTTATCCTAAAATGAAGAATATTGCTTTGGATCTCATGAAGGCTTCTTATGGTAAAATAGATCCTTAGAGAAGATCAAATAGTTTTGAAGTATAAAAATTTATATTCTAAGTTATTTGGATTAGATTTTATGATTGATGATAATTTTAAGCTTTGGCTTATTGAAGCAAACACAAATCCATGTTTAGAATTATCCTGTCCACTTTTAAGCAGAATCATTCCTGCCATGGTTGAAAATTTATTTCGGTATTTATAAGTTTAATCATTCTCCTAGAATTGCAATCGATCCTATTTTCCCTCCTCCTTATTTTGAAGAATGGCCTTAAAACAAAAAGTTATTCATTCCTGATAATGTCCTTGAAAATAATAGATTTGAACTTATCTTTGATGAATTAATTGAGAAAAAAACTATGATCACATTATACAGAGATAGCAAAGTTGAATAAGATTGTTTCAAAATAGAAGAAGAGGAAGAAGAAGAAGAGAAAGATTGACACTTTTATGTAATTATTATTTAAATATTAATATGTATATACAAATTTAATAGATTATTTAATATGGCTATAAAAATTTTAAATATTTATCAAGGTTTTATATATTATAATTATTATATGTCTTTAAATTAATATGGATGTGTAGATTTGGACAAAAATTTATGTAAGAAAAATCATCAATATTCTTTGAGTAAAATTAGTAATTATCAGGACAGCTAATTAAATAAGCTGATTAAATAGATGAGTTTTTATCCAATAATGTTGGAAGGATAAGCAATAAAGAAGAATTGAAAATTTTTTTAGATGAATTATTATGCAGTAAATGTAAATAAATACCTTTTAATCCAATAATTTGTTAAACATGCTAGTTAATGTATTGTCAAAAGTGTAATGAGCAATTGTAATTCATAAATTAAATGATTATAGGAAACTTGAAGATTCTAATTTATTTTAATAATGTTGTAAAAAGGAAACTTAACTTAATTAGGTAAAAATTGTACCTGAAGCATTAAATAGGCTTCTAAAGAAGATTAAATTTTATTGCAAAAATAAAGTAATATAATAGAAATAGAATAGAAATTGGGTTGTAATAGTATTGAAGGTTACACTGATATTCAAAATCATGAAATGAATTAGTGTGATTTTTCTTATAAAGCATGTACACATATAGGATGCGATATGAATATTTATAAGAAGGATTTAAATAAACATAAAGATCGAGAATGCCAATTTAGATTTGTCAAATGTAAATTCTGCAGAACTATGCATCGATATTTATTATTAGATCTTCATGTAAAAATTAAAATTTATTAAATAGCATAGTGAATGTGATTTAAAGCCCACTCCATGTAAATGGTGTTCTGTTTTATATGTGAGAAAGGTAATATAAGATCATGAATAAAATTGTGATCATAGAGATTACTTTTGTGATAGTTGTAAGCAAAATATGAAATTTTATAAATATGCTTCACATTTAGGATATTAATGTCAAAAAAAATAAAGAAACTTCTATTAAAGGAGTTTCTATAAATAAAAAATGAAAAGACAACAATTAGAGTAATAATAAAAG
>CAJJDN010000119.1:161482-200421 GCA_905182985.1 Paramecium sonneborni | reverse complement strand
ATAGTTTGAATATTAAGGTAATTATTAAAATTGATTAATATTATAACCTTTCACCTACTAAATTATTAATTAGAAAATATACTCATTTGAATTAATTGTTCCATCTGTTTATATTAATTCAAGAAATAGCTGTCTGTGCAAAAGAGTTAGATCTACCAGTTGTAATGAATTGAAATTAAACTAAAGCGTCCGTCCAACCTAAGAAACCTAGTCTATTATGATTCTATAATGCTTAGCCATATTGGCTTTCATCATTTACCCTACATTCAACCATCAATAAACTATTGAAACACTTAACAATGAATGATCAATACTTTTATTAAAAATTTTCAAAAAAAGGTTAATTATATAAATAATCATATATTATATCATTAAGTTTATGATCAAAATTTCTTATTTTAATTTATTTTTTATTTAGATTTACTTTAATTTTATTTATTTCTATCCTACTTTTACAAGCTTTCTAAATTATATAATTTTGTGGATCTTAAATTTCCAATTGTAGTTTAAGTCTATAAACTCTCTTATCTAAATTTAGGGGATTAACAAATTGGCGTATTTTGATGCTTTTCTTAATCAATCTTTTTCATTAAGATTTTATTATCATTTAACTTTTTATTAGTTGTATCAGATAATACTCTTTCATCCATTACTGTTGGATTGAAAGATACTAATTAATTTGTTGGAACCAAATAAGTAGAATCAACTTTTTATGGAGATGGAGATTGATCTTCCACTTATTATTCAAATATTTATGGATTGCTAAATTCATCTAATAACTAAGAGTAAGTTGGTCTTTTATCAGGTGTAAAACTTACACAAGCTAAAATTAATTTCTCTAATTTCTCTATTATATTAGATACTAATTTTACTGTTCAAATTAAATTAGGTAAACAATTTTAAATATTTATCGAATTTTTCAGTCAAGCAACATTTCTCATAATTATATATTTCAGCTTCATATGGAGTTACTTCTGTGTATAATGCTATCAAAATTAATCCAAAATTAAATATTGTGGCTTTCTCATTATTAAATTATTTTTAATCATTCATTCTTAAACACTTCATAACTTCTGGAGCAAAATACCAATCTTCACATTTTAATTCTCCTGATAATATTCTTTAATAATCACTCTAATGTGAGAAAAGTTATTATTCCACAATTCTTACTTGATCTCCAAAAATTAACAATTTAGATAAACAAAATTAACAAGTATCTGTTTTGCGAGAATCTAAAAATGCTAATGTTCTTAAAATCTCAATACTAAATTTTTGCATATTTATTTAATATATATTTTTCAAGTGTTTTTCTGTATAATCTATTGTTAAATGAATTTTGTGAAATGTAGAACATAATTATGACTCAATTTCATGCTCTATTTTATTAATTTTTACTAAATTATACTACATTAACCAAATTAAATACTTATTCTTTGTTAAGCTTTTCAAATTCCTCTGATATTTTATTTGCTTCATCTTCTTATACTGTGAATGTTCTTAAACATTAATATTTTTCTTAACAGTTCTTAAATACCTTTATTGGTCCATATAAAACATGATTGAGTTATTTAACCATGACCCATTGATTAGAATGAACAATTTAAGGTTTTAATTCAGTGTTACCCATAAATTTGAAAAATTATTCAGTTAAAAAAATATATATGTAACATGATATTTATTATAATAAATCCCAATATATAATTAGTTATCTTATTTCTTTTAGTTTTTAATTTTTCAAAATCATTTAAAAGTAATTCTTATCAATATTTTAACAAATAAAAAAATTTCAGAGTGAATTTTTCTAAAATTTATTAATAATTACTCTCTATCAAACATATACTAATATGAATTATTAATTGTATAATAAGAATAATCATCGTTCTATTTTTGTCTGAGTAAAAAAATGTTATATTTAAATTATTTTATAAAGTAAATTAAATCAAACAATGAAATATTTTCGCTCTTATGAATGATTGAGAAAAATAAGAATGAATAATTAAATTAATTAATCTAAATTAAATTATCTAAATAATTGTTATAATAGAATTTAAGATATTTATAAAGAAGCTAAAAAGTTTAAATGAAATTGATAAAATAATTTTTTTAAGTTATGAATTTATAATAATAAGGAAAAATATTCGAATAAAATAAAGTCAGCAGTTATATTACATTCAAAAATTCGAAAATGGTTTTACTCCATAAATATTCCTGATTTAAATACTTAATCGTTTCTACTAAGATTATGGGATATATTTTTCTGGAGAATCATTTTAGGATAACTTAGTGCATGAGATATGCCCTTGGCTAAAGTTTCTGTTTACCCTATTAAAGAGAGGCTGAGAAATAATTAATGATTTGTTAAAAGCAAACAATTTAACATGTGGTTTCTAAGGCTATTTGCATTTCTAAATAATAAAATTAGGGATTTTTTTTAGAGATCCCCTTTTATTATTATCAGAGATTTTGATTGTTTCTTATCTTGGCCTCATAGCTATCAATATCTTAATGACTTTTTAATGATCCTTTAAGCCTGCTTTAGAATGAGGCATAAATACTTTTTAATGCTGGATTATACTTAACAATAGGTATTAGTCTTTTCAATTTATCAAAAACTAGTTTTCCCAATTTTTAATTTCTGTGCATAGGAATATCTATTTTGATTTATTACATCCATTTTTTAGAATAATTCTCTTCCCCGAATATAGAAGCTCTAGCTGATTTTTATCGAAATCTTGACAAATGGAAGGAGGAGTCGCATTTATATTTAATTTATTGCAAGTATCTATAAGATTTAAAACTTGATTAATTCTATCTTTCAGTTCGTTCAAATTGCAAAGATAAAGATCTAGAGTTTAATTTGAGCATTTCTTGATTAATATATAAATTCAATAATATTATCATATTTTTTTCGATTAATATTAGTTAAATAATATCATTGTTCATTTAAAGTTATTATAAACTTTGGATAAATCCTATTTCTCTTGATGAAATAATAGTCACCTTCCTAATAATTATTATCAGAATAATCACTAATTATATATTATTATTTAAGTTCTTATGGTTTTCCTAATAATACTTATAGTACTATGATTTCTTTTTATCCTTTTTAGGATTCGCAATAATTATCTTTAACATACCCAATTGTTTTACCACATTTTACATAGGGTCCAGTATGCTAAAAATATATATTATATTATTTTACATAATCTAAAGATAATGACAAAGTAACTCTTGCCATTTCTTCTTAAGCACAATCTTTTTTATTTCCAAATAGTAATAATGTTTCATTCTAATTTTCTAATTAATCTTTTATATATTAATATTTTGCCCATTAATCATAATTTTGAACTAATTATATAGATTTTATATCTAAAAATGGAAAAGCTGACTTAACTTCTTCCAAATCAGGTTGTAAAACATCAAAATAATATAAGTTTTAATAACTTGAAGGATTCCAATTTTATGGAATATTTTAAAGAAATTCTACTACTTCGATTATTAATTATTAACTCTTTTCAAAAGACTTTATAGAAATAGATTAGTTTTAATTGAATTCCCCTTCTATTTATAGTGTGTTATTATTTAGGAAATTCAAAAAACTGAAGTATATCTAATCATTTGTCACAGGCAATATTATTTCAAAATTAGTAATATATTTCTCTAATATTTTTTAGATTATCTTTTTTATCTTTTCAATTTAATTCTATTTTATTTATTCTAATTCTTAATTTATTTTAATAAATGTTTTTGCACGACAATAAATCTAATTATCACCATTTGGAGTTTCTGAGGGTGTTACTTCATTTTATTTTGATTTTATATAATCATGTATAAATTAAAAATATTTGTCTGTTTTAACTGCTCTTCTTAATTTTCTTTTGTATTTAGTATCAAAATTAATTTAATATATTTCTTCTTTACTTTTAAATAAAATTATATATTTTTTAAGAAACACAGTGAATTAATATTTTTTCAATTAATTTTTCTCATTAATATATTAATTCAAAATGTCATCTGCCTACTCACTACCAACATAATACAATCCATCTTTTTGTTTAAGTTACTTAACTGTACCATTTGCATGATCTAATATTGTGCCTTTATTTAAATCAATACTATGAGTGCCAGGTTAATAAGAGTAAGGAAATCTTAAAATTAGTTCATTTTTTTAATTATCTAATATGAAAGCTTAATATGCAGTTTCAATTTATTAATTAATCATAGAATCATCATAATCATTAAATTGTCTACCATCAGACCATTACCATTAATAATCTTAATAACTTTCTTATATAGATACTCCTAAACCATATAACAATTCTTATTCATATTGAAGCTTGAATTTTTAATTGTCAATAAAAATCACAAGTTCATAAAATTTATTTTGTTCTTTTGACATAAACAATTATAATAATTTAGGGAATATATCTTTGACTTCTTCATATATCACTCCTAATTATTTAAATGGTACTTTTTATTTTTAATAATATGAAAAATAATCCTTTATAGATATAACATTTGGATTAATTTTGTCTTCTTTTTAACAAACAATTCTATCTTAATTATTTTTGTTGCTAAATTTCATAAATACCTCACATTTAAAATTTGTATCAAAATAAACTTTTTTCATTAAAAATTTAATGAACTAATTTTCAACATCTGATTTTTTTAATGATTATTTTAATTCTCCTGAATCAGTTGGAGTCTAATATTCATTAAAATCAAATAGTAATTCAAATATTTATTCATTGCATTCCTTTTGAATTTCTTATTGACAATTTCTATGTAAAAATTTTGCCTCCATTTTTGTAATATCTATAGGTATTTCCATTAATTACTAATCTAAAACTTTTTCATATTTTTAAAAAATCTCTAAAATTGCCATATTTTTGGTTTAACATTCCAAATAAATGTTTTCATTATTTTATGATAATTTTATTGATAAAATCTCTTATGATTATTCAATTAATTTATTTTAATAATCTTATAAAATTTATTATGCATGCAATTTTGATTTTGGTTAATAGGATAAAATTGATAAAGTTTTTAAACTATCCAAATGCTTTAGAATTTCATTGTATTATTTTAAATGTAAAATACAAGTTAATTTTTGATTTTCAACAATGACTAAAGAAAAAAATTTTTATTAGAATTAATCGATCGTCAATTCTAGCTAATCAAATTAATACTTTTCTAAGTCTGCAATATGAAGCTTTGCCATAGTTTCATTAAGAATCTTTTCTAAAGCAATAATATCATTATTTAGAACTCTATTAAAGTAAACTAAAACATCAATGGTGTTTTGTTTTATATCAATTATTGATAACATATATTGTTATTAAGTTACATTCATAAATAGTTTAGTTAAAATTTATTTTTTTTAATCCATCCCTATCAAGTCGAAAAAAGCTTAGAATTTTTAATTAAATTTTATATACAATAATGAATTTTTTATTTCTTTTAAATAGGTGTTTACTTATACTCTGAATTAATTTACTTAATTAATTGGATTGCTCAATTTTATTCCAGATTTGCAATGTTTAAATTTAATATTAGAATTTGTGATCATTGGTAATTTAAGAATATAGTTTTCAAAATTTAATTTATCCTAAATATTTAATCTCAATATTTTAGATGCTCTATCCTATATTTCTTATTGTAAGAATTAATCAAAATTATAATAATCATCATATTACTCAATTTCTAAATAAACTAATTTTTCAAAATTAGAAATATCAAATCTATTGTAACCAACTTTAATATTGATATTTTAATATTATTATTTTAATTCTTAAACAATCTCTTTTAATTCTATTCTTGTGCATTTTGGTTTTTTTACAATTATTACAAGAGTGTGAATATTAAAATTCTCAGTAATAAATTTATTCATTAATATTTATTTCTTTTAAATTTGAGATTATAAATTTAACTACTATAAATTTTCATTCAAATGTAAAATAAATATTAATTTTTTTAAATATCCTACCTACTCATGTGGTTCTTTAATTTCTCCTATTAATATATTTTCTTAATTGGTTTCTAAAATTTTTGCAATCTCATATAAAGATTTTTATAAAAAAATAATTTTTTATCTTTTCTCTACATAATTAGTACAAAAGACAGAATACACAACAATGCTTTTAATTTACTAATTTATTTAATTTAAAAGATTTTATTAACTCTAATTAAGTTATTTTTTTGCTTTGTATTCACCTAAATTCCAATCTGGAAAAATTTTCATTTATTATAAATAAGCTTTTTGTTAAAAGTGATTCTGCAACAAATTATGAATAGCAATAAATTTAATTATATTTGGTATACCTATAACTTCATTATAGTGTAATTAATTGTATAGAGGATCTTATTGAAGTTAATTTTGATCATTCAATTAAAAAATATTGTGTTACTCAATCATAAAGTTTTGATATTAAATTAATGCATTTTATTTTTAAGCATCAAATTCTAAGATAATTTAGCCTTAGAGTTTTTCTAAAATCTCTTAAATACTTTGTTTTTATTCAATTTTGTCAAAATTGAATTTCAATTTAACTTAGGTATTCATTATTAATTTTTATACAATAAATTTTAAATTATCTAGCCTTAAATTAATAAAATTAATTAATATATTTTATATAAACAGATAAATAGTTGCTGATTTAAAGAAGAATTTATAAAAAAGAACATTACATATATAATTAGTAAATAGATAGATCATATTGAGGTATAGTAGATAATATAGTATATTTCAATAAGATTAAAATGATATTGATTGAATTCAGTTGATTTATTATTGATTTTAAATATAAATTAATAATATTTGATAAGTCAAGACTTCATTTTAATTGAATTCTTGAAATCCGACTATTCAGTTGTTGAATTATAATTAATTTTAAAATACACTTGATAAATAAGTTTGTTTAATTGTGTATAATTCATAAAATAATTTAATGAGAATAACTTTGATAGACAACTTAACAATAATTGCCCATTCTTAGCATTAGAATTCATCTGGAAATACATTGATAAGTGTTATTCTCATCATTCCTTATATATAATATTTATCCCTTCTACTTCCATCTCATGGGTGGTCTTATTGGAATTATAAAGATGGCTATTTATCATTCATTTAAAAAGCATGCTCATATTTTACAATAACTCCTTTTTTTGAATTCTAAAACAACTTCATTTATTATCCATTTACAATATTTAGTTTAATAATTATGGTAGGACTTATATTATATTTGAGTATTTTTACCTTAGAAATGAAATCTGATGACAAGAAAGTAAAATATTAAGAAGGTAGAACAAGTACTTTATGCACAGTTATCTTATTTACAATTCAAACTCTTCAAATCCCATGTTATAAATTCTATATTTAATAAATTATAGAGGCACAACAAAAAAACCTTGAGAATTAATTAATAATAAATATAATTTCGATAATATTGTACTGCTTGTACATCTTTTTAAGTGAATACTTTTTAAGGTAATATTCATTTACACCTTATCATCCAATGCAATAAAAATTTACACGTTTAAGAGTTATTTAAATTCTTCTAAATTTGACAGCTATAGTATTAACTTTAGATTAGGAATCTAGATTATACAATTTGATTGGTTTATTAATGCTTCATTTAATATTTATTTTGAAAATGCTTAATCATTTATATTATAAACCAGAGGCACCTAATAAAAATATGATTCATTTTGAAGTTTCATTTACTTTAGAATCAATTGCTATATTAATAACAGTCAATGTATTTTCAGAAAATTAAATCTTTCCAGAATAATAAATTGGAATTTATATTATGTTTATTTTTAGTTTAGGTATGATTCTAGGAAATCTAATGTTTACTTTTTTACTTTAATTAAATTTAGATTCTTAAACAAGATAACTTTATTAAATTTATTAATTGTATTCATACATTGGAAATATAACTTCAAACTCAATTACAACTTATAATCTCATCATTTATTAGTTAATAAACGATAAGAACTTTTCACAATTTCAAAGAAAAGTTATTTTAAATTAAAAGAGCACTAAAATGCATGATTATTTTAAATTAGGATTGTATATAATAACTGAAATATTTATAAATTTGAAAGATTCATAGAAAAGTGAATTGGAAGAACTTTAATTACTTTTTGTTTCCTTTTTAGCTTTAATAAGAAATAAACCATTAATAGGTTATGTAGAATTTAAGAAATTTGAATAAAATGCCAATATATAGAAGTCTTAATACTTTTAATTAATGAAAGGTAGAATAGATAGACATTTGTAAAAGAAGATTTAAGCAATATAATTAATATATGAGAAAGAGTAATCATTTTTAAAAAATGCAGCACTAATTAAAAGTATAAGTCCTACAGAATTATATGAATATTCTTTAATAGAGGAGAAGTTTCAAGAAAAAGTTTCTAATTTAATTTAACTTAAAATCTCAATATGGGAATCTCAAATATCTGGTTGCAAATCAATATATCAATTTGAAAATTTAGCTACTTAATTAAGTAAATAAATAATAGAATGTATTTTTTATTTAAGAAGTTAAAGTATAAATGTAATATAGGAAGATTATATAAAAAATTGCGATAATATATTGAGATTAAAAATATGCTCAATGTTTCACAGTTTTGTTTTGAATGATTATTATAGTGCTTATTTATGTGAAGAGAAAATACAAGATATTATGAAAATTGAAACTACTTATGACTAAAATGTGATAACACGTTCAAATATTTTAAAAGATGAAACAATATTAATAATTATTAGTATAGTTAAATAATTGGGATAAATTTTAAATTAGAACAAAAATTAATTAGCAAATTATTTTGGATATTCGAATTCAGAATTTCAACAGATAGTAAGTGTTAAACAATTAATGCCTAATTATTTTGGAAGTAAACATGACTAATTTTTACAAGTCTATATCAAAGAAGCAAGAACAGATTTGGCATCAAGAGAGACATTAACTTTTGCTTAAGGAAAAAATGGATTTTTAATACCATAGTATTTAAATATTTATAATAATTTTGAAATCAATGATGACTTCACTTTAATAGGCAGTATAACTAAAGAAAAGGAAATTCATAATTATTTGATTTTTGATGAGTATGGTAGGTGTATAGGAATCACCTAATAATTAAGTAAATTACTTGTACCATAGGATCATATAGAATATTTTTTGGCAAATATTGATTCTTTTTTTGTTTACATGTTTTTGCCTCATATTCATATTTATATGAATGACATTTAAAATAATTCTGCAAATAATAATGAAGGAGCTGTTTAATAAAAATCTGTATTACTCTATGTATTTTAAGATTTCGTTGATCTATAAAAAATGCATCAAACAATATTAAGTTCATATCAATAGCCCTCCCAGAAATTTGTAGAATAACCAGGAATTGCTTAATAATATGAATAGATGATTTCTATAGTTACTAGTCCAAAAAATAATAATATGAAGAGACTTATTTCAGAAACTAAACCATTCAATCCAACGGAAGATGTAAAGAATCTAGAATAAAGTAGTTTAGATTTCTTTAAAATTGGTTAGAAATAATAGAAACAAAATATCGCGACAACCTAATAGAATGTGACTTCAATAAAAGAAAATGAAATAATAGATTTCTTAAATGCGATTGAAGTAATTATAAATAATAAATCCATAGGTTTTGAAAAAAACAATTTATTTTTGTACAGTTAAAATACAATTAACTGCTTTGGGAAAAAAAGAAAATAAATAAAATTATTTTATTTTAGAGTTATCAGAATTTGTAGATAAATCTAATTAATAAGATGATGAAAAAAAACAAATCAGAAGATAAAATTTACCTATTCGTAGATTAGCTAAAAGATAATCAAGTCATAGACAAAGTTTTGTTTAATAATTTTAGACAATACCAAAAAGTCCAGATTATTAAATGGATTCTTCTTTAATGAGTCCTAATGGTTCAGTTTTATAAAAGAAAAGCTTTCTTGAAAAATCTCCTGTTAATAGTTAAATTTTACATTATGTAAGTGAAAGAAGATTAAATCTAATGGGTTCATTAGAATAAGCTAATTCTGAAAATTTTAGTGAAGAATTATTTAGTAATGAAATACAATAAGTTTTGTAACATTAAAATGAATACAAATCAAATCATGGGGTAGGAATACTTAAATCTTAATCTACTACTAAATCTGGTAATTCTGGATAAACTGCTATAGAAATAGTAAATAAATTTAAAACCAAAACTTCATTAATATCTAGTCTAGCAATTATATCATTAATCAAATTTATCATTCTTATTTTATTTCTTATTTTTATGATTATAAATTGGTCATAAATTAGCATCTTTAATAATTAAGTAACAAAATTTATATCAGATATTAATTTACCTATAAATCTAAATAAGTATTTTTTAAACCTGTTTACTTATTCATGGATCACTTCATTATCAATTAATAATATTTTAACAACAAGTCAATTTATTAATAATTAGATGAACTTATAAAATAAAAGAATGGAAACCACTTTCATCAATTTGACTGTAATGTATTCTAACTTTATTTCATTAGAAGAAGATGGATATCTAGAAAATTTAAATATTACTCATTTAGACAATTCAATGTATGTAGAGAATGTTGATTTTACTGATTATATATATTATCTTGAATAAATTGGATACAGGCTTATGCATTTTGAATCAAACTCAATTTATTTGTCAAACCTATTAAAATATAGAATTAATTTTGCTAATATTATTAAAAATAATTTTTAAATAATCCAATCTTTAGGATAATATTACCGTGATTAATAAGAAGGAAAAATAACAGTGTTATTTAATTAGATTTTGACAGAAATAATAATAATAGGCATATTTATATTAAGTTAGTTATTCTACTGGAGAAAGATTGAACTATATTGTTAAAAGATTCTTTTATTATCCAACAGATTGACTGAAAGAGGAGCAGAAAATTAAATAATTAAATTCAGATTAGTTGGTTAAATAATTAAGCAAACATTTGGAGAATTAGGATTTAAGTAGTAAAATTGTTATAAATTATGTTATACAGATATGTTGTAGAGCAAAAAAGAGTTTAAGTAATATAGATCAAAGTTTTAATCAATTTTAATGAATTCAAAAGCAGCTAAATAATAATAGGAAAATTTGACAAAAAAATCTGGTTTATCGACTATCCCTTTAAATTCTAGAATCTAGAATGTATAGGTTAATATAATGATGAAATTAGTTTATGTAGTGATTTATTTATCGTTTTTATGCTTCTTTTTATTGGGCAATTTCTTATTGTATAAAAAACATTAATTAGAATTGGATCCTGCATATGAATTGGCTATGGATTATATTTAATTTTACATAAAATTTGAGAATGCAATATCTGTCGCTCTTCTTATAAAATCTCAATAATAAATTTATAATGTAATGGAAAATGTAATAAATGAGGAGAAGCTTATCCTTGATAAATATGATATAGAAGTAAATGCTGCTAATGTTTTAATAGAAGCATATAGTTTTAATCATAGCGATTTAAATTAAATTTATTAAAAAATAATAGATTATGATATAATAAATGGTGAAGATGAAACATATATTTTAACTTTATACAACAATGATTTTTGTTTAATCTTTGATAATAATTAAATTCCATTTTGTAATAAAAGTTTAACATCGTAACAATTTACAACGGAATTTGGTTTATATGAAAGTAAGGATAATAATTCATAATATTTAAAATCTGGGATTGTTGGAATAGTTAGTAAGGTGGATGCATTTTTATTATAATATTTTGAGTATGAATATCAATCTGGGGAACTAGATAGCGACTTAATTAAATTAAATTAATAATTAAATAGTTAGGACTTTAATAATATTGTAATATAACATTATTTAGATACATACCGAGGTTTCGAGTATTTTTTTAATTTGATTCAAGAATCTATAATAAATTTAATAACAGAATAATAAAATACATAGGATTTGTATTAGTATTTGATAGGGATATTTTTGGTAGTTTTTTTAATAGTATCTTCTGTTTTTATGATAATAAGGGTGAATTTAAGATTGATACATTTAAGGTTATTGATAACTTTGTTGCCTGTTGAAGTAATGTTAGATATATATACAATATCCTTGCTTAAGATCTTATAATGAACATATATATATATAATTGTTATTCAATTATTTTTAATTTGACTTAAATAAATTATTAATATAAAGATAAATATGTTGTTGCTTTATTTTATTTTGTTAGGGAAAAGCATGTGTTTGAATTTTAGTTTCTTAAATGATACTGAGGAACATACAACAAAAATAATGATGAATGTAGAATAATAATCATTCATTAAAAGATTAGATGATTTAGGCAACATTTTGTAAATTATACTTTAAATGATATTAGGTCTGTGAAATTTACAAGTATGGATGGATCAGATTAATTTTGTTCACCTTATTATTAAGGAGTAACAATACATCAATCTCCATCTGGATTTATATCATTAGTACATGAATTAGCAAAAAAAGATATCGATGAATTAAGTGAAGATGATTTATATCGTGGATATAATGAGAAATTATCATCATATGCAATAAGTCCAGAAGGAATTAGTATATTATCTTCAAAAGCTAAAGTATATTATATTGATACCAGCTCATAAAATTTATCTATTGTTAATTATACACTACCTTTACTAAATAATAATTAATAGACAACATAATTGGTATATGATGAAAAATCAAAATATTTCTATGCCTTTTTAAATGAAAATAATTAAGTTATCAAATATTAGTTTCTTAATAATGAAATATAACATAAACCAATGGCAGGATGGTAAAAACCAAATGATAAATTCAGAGTTATTGCTAATAATGGATGGCTATATTCAGCTTAAGATTCATAAGGTCTTTTTATTTATGAAATCTAATTACATGGTTTAAGATTTATTAAAAATATTAATAATTAAGATTTATATGATTTTTAATCAGATTCATCAAGAATAGTAGATGTTGCAATTTTTTAAGATAAATTATATATTTTAGATTATTACCATGGAATAACATAATTTAATATCCATTCTAATGGAAGTTTTACAAAAAATGGAAAATTGGGATTGATTAAATATTAAGATTGTAAATCATTTTCGGTTAGAGGTTCAACAATAATTTTAATATAAAATTATTAATCTAATTCTTAGATAGTAGAGTTATTTGTATAAGATGATGATTATGTAGAAATGAGAAAAATATACACAAAAAGTTAATTAAGAAGAGCTGACATAATAGATGATAATTTTGCGATAGTTCGTGGTTTACATGATCATAAAATTATGCTTATTTAAATGCCTGAATAATATTTAGATTAGGATGCAAAAAGATTGTAATAATTTAAATATATATTTAATATAGAGATAATTATTTTTTTAGTGGAAATCTCTTAGGTGTAAATAAATATGGTAATAATAATGAAACTCTATTTGCAATTTCACCTCATGGATTATATATGTTCATTTATAGATCATATCCCTCTATTATAATATGTAATAGCAATGATATTGATTCTGGACTGTATTAAGCAAATGTAATTTTATTAATATATTTTAAGATGGAAATCAAAAGTACTGATTGTGAAAAGAAAACTGATAAATCTAATCATCTTCAATATTGCATAACTAATCATCTCTATGATTTCGAAATCAAAAAACCTTTGCTTTCACCTTAATAGTAGTAAATTACTATTTATCTTACAATTATTTTGATGTCTATAATTCTATTGTTAATCGGATGTATTTTATATCATTGCAGAAGTTATCAAATCAAATTAGAAATGCTAGAGAGAGCTAAATAAAAGAAAAACCCTTAAGTTTCTATTAAAAGAGAAGAATGATGTTTTTAAACATAATAAAATATTTAATTATGTAATTTAGAAAATTTTGTTAATTCTCAACTCTTTCAAAACAATTAATACAAGACACTGAGAGATACTATTATCTAAGTCATTAATCTACACGAAGTCATACATTTCTAGAGTAATTTCAATAACATAAACAGAATTATTTTAATACACTACTTAATTGTGATGTTAAGCAAATTACTAATTGGAGAATGTTAATTTAAAATCTTTTCAGAATTGAAACATAACCTAATGATCTTCTTAAATAAATTATAAATAAGTATTCTGAATTATATGGGATTGAAGACTTGCTTAAAATTAATAATTACAAATTAACTTAATTATTAATTAATAATCATAATATATATGATGTTCCTATCAATTTATTAAAATGTGAAGGAATTGCTTAATTTATTGAGTAATATGAACTTTCACTTACTGTCTATCGTCCAATTTAATTACATAAGTTATTTAAACATTTAATACTATGTTAAAAACTTAATTTATCAGTTATTCCTATTCATACATTTAATTTAGTTCATTACAATATTGAATAATCTTAAGAATTAGAATTTTTAAATGAATTGGTATTATATTAAAGATCTAAAAGATCTCAAACTAATAAATTACCTAATGAAACTTGGAGTTTAGTATTCAATCGTATTCTATTGTAAAAACTTAATGAATCAAATTTATTATATACTTGTTAATTACTTTAATAATTTGCTCATTAAAAAATTAATATTAAATTTGATATCATGAATTTACTAAGACATCTTATTGATGAATTTAGGATTCTTACTAAAAGAGAATCTACTTTATTAGAAATTATAAGAACAATTAATATATTAAAAGCAAATAAATATGATATATCTGAATTAAAAGAATTTCGTAAACTTTGTGCTAAAGAAAAATAATTATAGGGAGATAAAGAATATGACATATATATGAATATTGAGCATCAATCATAAAGTATTGAATTAATTGATAACTAAAATCTAAATTCATATCTAACTGAAATACTTTTAGGAGATATATAAAAACTTGGAGATATTTAAAAAGTTGAATTGAAGGAAAAAATATTAAATAAATTAGATACTGAAACTGATGAAAATTCATTAAAAAAAATCATTGTAGTAAGTAGATAATTGTGGCCAAATGAAATTTCCATCATTTAAAAATGTGCCAAATAAATTAGAAAATAACTTGCCAATAATGAATAAAATAAATAAATGATTTCTCTTGCAATCAATGCTTTATATGAATTTAAAAGAATTCAATATCCTTTTCTAGATGAATAACTGATTCATTATTTAGCTAGTATTGATGATTTATATATTAATCCATAAGAAATCAGTGTTCTCTTGTATTATATATGTCTATCTTTACCTAAATTTACAAAAAAAGAACTTACAAATATTTAATAAAGAGATTATCCTATTAATTAGAATTTAAGTAAGATATTCATTAATTTATTACCTGTAATTAAAAAAATGTGTTAAAAAAATGCACTTAGATTAAAAGTAATATACACTCTAGTAGATTGTATTTGTAAATACAAAGAATAATTAGGTGATATAGATTTGAAATTTTTCTTTGAAAAGATAGAATTTAATTTAGTTAACGAATTAGAAATTAAATAATAATGTAGAGTAGCTGTTGAATAAAAAGATTTATAATTTTTATATGAAAGATTTCGATACTTAAAAGTAGGTTCCAGAAAATTGTATAGATTTTTTAATGATTCAAAATCAAATTATTTTGGAGCTATATAGAAATTGCTTTAAAGATAAAAAGTTTATATAAGAATGAGACAATCTAGAGGAAAATCCATGAGAGCTTAGAGATCCTTTTGATATAATAAATAACTTATACAATTAAATATATTTAATAATACACATAGATACTTATTTTCATTACAATTTTTTCAATAACGATAGTGTATGTTGTTCTGTCAATACTTCAATGGGTAAATTAGTTAAGATTAATCTCAATTATATTAGTCTTTGATTTGTTAAATATATCCAGCAACCATAAAAAATAAGATAAATAATTAAAAGCATTAATCCCATAACCAAATAATAAGTATATATTAAATTTAGATCCTTTTCAGTAATATTTATGACAGATTTCATAATAGTATCAAGAAATAGATTAGTTCCTTCTGTAGTATCTAAAAAATGTTCAATTAATGTATTTGTAAATTCTCTTGTATTAAAAAGGTCTTTGACTAATTATTAATCTGGTTGATAATCTACTTTATTTGTTTCATAATTATAATTTTATTTAAAAAAAGAATCTAATTTACTAACAACTCCTTAAATTCCTTTACTTAAATAATCTCTATTGTCATCTAATCGAGTAGGTTTCCCATAAACTGAATCAAAATTAGTAGTATTTTCATAATTACAAAATGGTATTTCAGAACTTAATAATTCACAGAAATCACTTGAATACAACAAAAGTAAAGTATTTTCATCATCTGATGTAATTTTGTTTGATTAAATAATATTTTCATAAATTTATGTAATATTTTCAAAATAGATTGAATAAAGAGAAATAAATATTTAGATTATTTTACGTTAATCTCTAAAAGTTTCCATTTCTTAATCTGTGTAAATATTTAAGTCAATAAGTTTATTATATAAAATTGGTTAAGTTTTAGTAATCAAAGCTGTGCTTACTACTATATCTAATTGAGAAGTAAATCGTATATAACTAAGAGTTAATTATTAAGTTGGTAATAAATCATTTTGTTATTTTTAAAATAATAAATATCCTCCTAGAAGGTAAAATAAAAAGATAAGACTAGTTATTATTATTATTATAATTGCACTCAAAATAGAAGTATTAGGGTTATTTATTTTTGAGTTGAGTACAACGTTTAGATTTTTTTTATAGTTTTTTCTATCTTCAATAATATGATTTAATTTAATTGTTTGATTACCAACTTAAGATAATTAATACTCTTTAAGAACTCTAGATTAAGTTTGCATAGCTTCAATTCCAATCTAATTTAATGGAAAAAATAGTAATTTATAATAATTTTACTTTTTCCATCCAAATTTTCCAGATAATTATTTTAATGTTTCTATAACAGCTGTAAATCTAGTTATCATATCTTAGGCTTAATTTAATTAGAGTCTTCCAACTAAAATTAAAATTTATTAACTATATTATTCAATTTATTTCCAATAAATTAATTAACTAGTTATAATTAATATCAATAAAATTATTTCTATTATAATTTATGTTTAAAATTCTTATATCTAATTACTTTATTATTCGAAGAATAGTTCATTTAGTGAATCAATTAATTAAAAATTCATTTCAACAACATTTTTTAAATTATATCTAAGCATAAGTAAATTATCAATATAATTTCGATCAATTAATTAAATAAGAGTCTTTATATTATAATTAAGAGCTTGAAATAGAGTATCAGCAACATTAGAAATAATATTAATAAAATAAGTATATGTAACATTTTCATTGTTTTAATATAGAAAATCTAGGTTGATTAATTTAAGCATTCCTGATGATTCAATTCCAATAAAAGTATCATACATATTTCTTAGATCATTAAAAATAATTACTGCTAAATCCTTCATTTCAGAAATGGTTTATGTAATTAAGAATTCACTACTTTCAATAATTCCAAGACTGTTGAAAACCAAACTCCAAGTATAAGTAAATACTTTAAAAAAATATCTATTAAATATAGTAGGTCCATTAATATTGGAAAGTGTTAATTAAGTTTAATAATTATAAGTAGCAATTTTTAATAGATGAGCTATTATATAAGTGAGTACTATAATCATAATCATAATATTAATAACAGCAAGAGTTCTAAGACTATTAGTCATTTCAGTTTTTTATTAAAACTTTTTAATTGTAGAAATAGCGGAAATTCCTGAAGTTCCAGAGGTAATACTAGATTTTGATTTCTTGGCTTCTCTGTCAATGTCATCATTTTTTTAATTTAATCTATTATTCTGTAAAATTTCAATTAGATTATTACTCTTTTAATTTTAATCTTTGCTGTTGCTTTTAACTTTAGATGAATCTGGCATATCAATATCATTAGCAATATCTTCATTTCCTACTTCTAATTAATTTTATAAATCCATAAAATCCTTATCTATTAATTCCTACATATGTTATTATTTGGAAGAAGGACTAATAAAATTAATTCTTTAAGATAATGGACCATAACTGATACTATCTCTTGCTGATTCCATTCCTAATAAATCCATGTAATTTTATTATGCTTATTATTTACCCTCATATTTATTTAAAAGTCTTGCAAATCCAGGTTAGAATTACTTTGAAATATTTGGTGTTACTTCTTCTTTATCTACAATCATATTTCCTAAGTAACTATCGCTTGGATCTTAGGCTGTATGTATATTCCCTTTATTTGTTGTCTATATTGAAAAAGTATGTTAATTATTCATCAATGAATCATTTGTCTTAAATAATTCATCTGCCTTCCTCAAATCATTTATTTCCAAAATAAAATAACTCTTCCTATTATCCTTTTTTCCAATCATTTTGTATACTATATTTATTTTAGCAACGTAATGTTGTTTAGTTTTGCTCTAAACATAAATAATACTTTACTTCTAAAATTTATAAAGAATTCAATAATTAGTTATTGAAAGCAACACTGTATATTGTTAATGCTTATAAAATAGAAACTCCTTTTAACTTCTTTTTCTCATTAGTTGATTATCCCAGTTACTAATAAATTTAAATATCTGCCTTCTCTTTCTCAATAGAAGCAAAAGATGTTCTAGATTTTAATAAACTACTATCGTGAATAAAAGAGTTTTGTTTTGATGAATAACCCAATTTTACAGACATCTCATATAAATCTTTGTTATTGTTATACTTCCATATTTTATAAAATTTATCCTATTAAACATAAATAGAATCCTTTCCATAACTATTTTTTAATTCGTTCAATAATTCCATTATATTTGGTATTATAAAAAATGCATTTAGTTGACTCACATTTTCATGTAATATTCTATATGATTAATCTTTACCATTAATAATTGTTTAATAAAAATTTTCAGTCATTCCAATTATAAAACCATCATCACCAAATAATAAATAATCTGATGATTTTTTTACTTATGTAAGACAACCAATTAATACATAATCATCTAATTCACTAAAATTATTATCTAATTTTAATTAATATGAAATCAACATTCCTTCTTTTGATTAACCAAAAATTTAATTGTAATCATCAAAAAATTAAGATTTTGCTGTTTACAAATAATTTAATAATAATTTATCATGTTTTTCTGCAAAAAATGTAGGCATAAGTCCAGATATATTATCTATTTAAGCAAATTCTTACTCAGTATAATTAAAAAATTAAGAAATCAATTTTTTATCTTAATTGATTATCTTACCTCTATTTTTAACCAAACTTAACATCAAAATTACTGCTCTTTCTTAAATAAATGATAAATTTGTTATTGTATCTTCTTATAGTGTATGCTCTATATTATAAATTTCACTGATTGCTGTCTCGCATATTTAAGTACTATAATAATCATTCATAATAGAACTACAGAAAATAGAGATCAATTTTAAATCTTATACATTATTAGATACAGACAAATGATCTAGATTCTTAATATCTATTGAACAATATTTATTAATTTAATTAGCTAAATTAAATATTTTCTTGCTTTAATTTATTGCTAATCTTTCTAATTCATAAATATTATTAAAACCCTTAATTTATCTATTCCAAAAATTAATCTTATCATTTAATAAATCTATCACACTTGGAATAAATTGATCTTAAAATTAGAGAGCATCAAAAATTGATTATANAAAATTTATAAAGAATTCAATAATTAGTTATTGAAAGCAACACTGTATATTGTTAATGCTTATAAAATAGAAACTCCTTTTAACTTCTTTTTCTCATTAGTTGATTATCCCAGTTACTAATAAATTTAAATATCTGCCTTCTCTTTCTCAATAGAAGCAAAAGATGTTCTAGATTTTAATAAACTACTATCGTGAATAAAAGAGTTTTGTTTTGATGAATAACCCAATTTTACAGACATCTCATATAAATCTTTGTTATTGTTATACTTCCATATTTTATAAAATTTATCCTATTAAACATAAATAGAATCCTTTCCATAACTATTTTTTAATTCGTTCAATAATTCCATTATATTTGGTATTATAAAAAATGCATTTAGTTGACTCACATTTTCATGTAATATTCTATATGATTAATCTTTACCATTAATAATTGTTTAATAAAAATTTTCAGTCATTCCAATTATAAAACCATCATCACCAAATAATAAATAATCTGATGATTTTTTTACTTATGTAAGACAACCAATTAATACATAATCATCTAATTCACTAAAATTATTATCTAATTTTAATTAATATGAAATCAACATTCCTTCTTTTGATTAACCAAAAATTTAATTGTAATCATCAAAAAATTAAGATTTTGCTGTTTACAAATAATTTAATAATAATTTATCATGTTTTTCTGCAAAAAATGTAGGCATAAGTCCAGATATATTATCTATTTAAGCAAATTCTTACTCAGTATAATTAAAAAATTAAGAAATCAATTTTTTATCTTAATTGATTATCTTACCTCTATTTTTAACCAAACTTAACATCAAAATTACTGCTCTTTCTTAAATAAATGATAAATTTGTTATTGTATCTTCTTATAGTGTATGCTCTATATTATAAATTTCACTGATTGCTGTCTCGCATATTTAAGTACTATAATAATCATTCATAATAGAACTACAGAAAATAGAGATCAATTTTAAATCTTATACATTATTAGATACAGACAAATGATCTAGATTCTTAATATCTATTGAACAATATTTATTAATTTAATTAGCTAAATTAAATATTTTCTTGCTTTAATTTATTGCTAATCTTTCTAATTCATAAATATTATTAAAACCCTTAATTTATCTATTCCAAAAATTAATCTTATCATTTAATAAATCTATCACACTTGGAATAAATTGATCTTAAAATTAGAGAGCATCAAAAATTGATTATATACTCAATTATTTCTCGGTGATAGCAACCCTTTATTAATTATGAATTTATAAATTAGTTTATTATTGATATTTTATAAGTGTTTATAGATAAACACTCATTTGATATCTTATTGAAATAAAATAAAAGGATTAAATTTATTATTTACTTTGATAACGTTTTAATTCTACATATGCTAAGAGTGGTTTCTTACAAAATTAAGCAACATAACTAATATATAAGAGTTACAATTCCTCATAAGCTGTCTTTGAATCTTATTATGCTCTTTCTAATTCTGTGTTTAGGATACAAAAAATAGTTTAATGGGTTCTTTAAATTTAATTATAATCAGTCTTATAATTTGATTTCAACCAATGTTTTTAACAAACTATTTTATGTCCCTTCCAATAAAAATAAAGCTGAAAAAATTCTTTGTTTTTTTAGTTTTCTGATGTTATTAAATATTTAAAATGCATTTCTTAGGTATAGAAAATACAATTGAATGGAGTTATTTCATAATCAAAGACTGATAAACATCTCATAGAGTAAAATTATTAACTTAAATGATATGATATTAATCCTAATAACATTATTACATAAATCAGTTGTTCTTCTTAAAAAATATAACTATTGTTTGTAAAAATGTTTATACATAAAATAATTAAGATTGTGATAAGAGTAAAATTAAATGAAAATTGTAATTAATTTATCTATGGAATAGATGGTTTCATATAAATTGATTCGATTAATTTTAAAAATAATTCTAGGAATATTATAAGTATTTGTATATATTAAACAATTGTATCTTAATCAACTAAATATAATATTGTAATTAAAATTGAAAGACAGTATTAAATAGATTATAATCCATTATACTTTTATTAGAAAAAATTAAATGGAACAAATGTATATGCTCTCAAAAAATATTGTTGCAAAAATACAAATATTGAGAATATAAATAGTGTTAATAGGCTCAAAATACTTTTTACATTAAAAATTGTCAACTCTTAATTAAAATTAGTTTTTCCTATCATAATGAAAGGAATTAATAAAAATAGGATTGGTAATTAAAATACAGTTGTACTAAGTATAAAGAAATAAAAAATAGACTTCCTTAATGAATAATGCAAATTAGGATTGATATTATCCTATATTCCTAAGATCACCAAAGTAATGATTATTGTAATTAAAGTGATTAAAAGTAAAATAACAAGGCCAAATACTATATCCCCAAAGTTAAAATTAGACTCAAAGGCATAAGGAATAACAAGGAAAGTCTGAGCTAGCTTTTGTAATAGATAAAAGTGTCCATTACTGTATTTCCATAAATTCCAACCACTAATTGGTAACATTATTGCAAGGTATTAAACATTCATTATGAAAGCAACTGTAATAATCCAAAACTCAGAAGGTTGGCTATTATGAGGTAAATGAGCTAAACAAGACAACTATTCAAATATTATAAATTTCATAATAATAATGATAATTTAAGAAAATATACTACATTTTCTATTATTTATTAATAACTTATAATTTTATTTATATATACTTCTTTATCATAGGTCAATTTGTAATATTTAATTATTCAATTTGACTAATAAAAAATCATTATAGAATGTCTTAAAAGATATAAGGTTTAAAATAAAGAAATCTATTGATCTCCAATAAATTTAGATAATTTAATTAAGGATCTCTAAAATGCGTTATTAATAAATATAAATTATTTTATAATTTTAACTCAATCAACGTTGTTATTAAAATCATTAATTTCACTATTTAAATACAGTGTTAAAAGCTNTAATCCTAATAACATTATTACATAAATCAGTTGTTCTTCTTAAAAAATATAACTATTGTTTGTAAAAATGTTTATACATAAAATAATTAAGATTGTGATAAGAGTAAAATTAAATGAAAATTGTAATTAATTTATCTATGGAATAGATGGTTTCATATAAATTGATTCGATTAATTTTAAAAATAATTCTAGGAATATTATAAGTATTTGTATATATTAAACAATTGTATCTTAATCAACTAAATATAATATTGTAATTAAAATTGAAAGACAGTATTAAATAGATTATAATCCATTATACTTTTATTAGAAAAAATTAAATGGAACAAATGTATATGCTCTCAAAAAATATTGTTGCAAAAATACAAATATTGAGAATATAAATAGTGTTAATAGGCTCAAAATACTTTTTACATTAAAAATTGTCAACTCTTAATTAAAATTAGTTTTTCCTATCATAATGAAAGGAATTAATAAAAATAGGATTGGTAATTAAAATACAGTTGTACTAAGTATAAAGAAATAAAAAATAGACTTCCTTAATGAATAATGCAAATTAGGATTGATATTATCCTATATTCCTAAGATCACCAAAGTAATGATTATTGTAATTAAAGTGATTAAAAGTAAAATAACAAGGCCAAATACTATATCCCCAAAGTTAAAATTAGACTCAAAGGCATAAGGAATAACAAGGAAAGTCTGAGCTAGCTTTTGTAATAGATAAAAGTGTCCATTACTGTATTTCCATAAATTCCAACCACTAATTGGTAACATTATTGCAAGGTATTAAACATTCATTATGAAAGCAACTGTAATAATCCAAAACTCAGAAGGTTGGCTATTATGAGGTAAATGAGCTAAACAAGACAACTATTCAAATATTATAAATTTCATAATAATAATGATAATTTAAGAAAATATACTACATTTTCTATTATTTATTAATAACTTATAATTTTATTTATATATACTTCTTTATCATAGGTCAATTTGTAATATTTAATTATTCAATTTGACTAATAAAAAATCATTATAGAATGTCTTAAAAGATATAAGGTTTAAAATAAAGAAATCTATTGATCTCCAATAAATTTAGATAATTTAATTAAGGATCTCTAAAATGCGTTATTAATAAATATAAATTATTTTATAATTTTAACTCAATCAACGTTGTTATTAAAATCATTAATTTCACTATTTAAATACAGTGTTAAAAGCTAAAAGGATGATAAATATTTGATTTTTATTTGAATAGAAAGATTATTTAAAACTATATGGATGTTCTAATAAAAAGCTTCCATAAATGAATATAAATAAGAGATTTGCTAGTTTAATATATAATAATTTATTTTAAATTTTATAACAATAATTTAAATAAGAGTTTGAGATAAATTTATTGAAATATAAATATTCTATATAAAAATATAAATGTTGCTTATTCAAAATAAAAGATTGCATAAAATAATATATATTTGATTCACTTTATATGTAAAATATAATATTTCTCATTCTTTAGGTAATTCTGTTAAATTCATTGTTTATACACTTAATGACACACTTGGTTCATGCATATCATTGACATCATGACTTTTGATACTTAATTATTAAACAAAACATCCATTTTCATCTTGGAATATAACTTAAATAGACCCAGTTTAATTATGATCATCATTAGGGTCTATTAATTTAAAATCTAATTCAATAGGTAAATTAATTTCAGTGTATGATTTTTCTAAGACACTTGATTAAGTTTCAGTAAATATATAGTTATTGGAAATAAAGGCTTTAATTCTATGTGTGATTTATCTTTTTTCATCTGAAGACATTTTTAAAACTTAACCTCCTGTTAATCCTCCAATATTATAATATTTGGGTATATCATTTGCATCACAATAAATATTAACTTTGCTCATTTATTTACCGAATTTATTAGCAAATTATTATAAATCTGTATGATTATCAGAAAAATATACAATTTCACCAGAGAAAGGTATAGCTTGAAGAGGTTTTATTAAATTGTTCAATATTCTCTTAATTTAAACATCTTTATACTCAGGAAAATAACTTTTTCTTATCATATCTATAACATCCATTTTTAATGCAGTTGCTTGTTAATTTATTACATCATCTGATGCTAAGAATTTTTAAGCATTCATTTAATCTTCTTCTGGAAGCTTTACGATGTTAGCCTTATTTGATGGAAATATTATAATAGAATTCTGTAAATTTAAATTTTCTAATATTTATATTGCTCTTTTTAGATATGTTGTGGTTTTGCTCTTTTCCCAAAAATCTATAGTGATAGAGAATTATTCATTATTTTCTAATCCTTCACCAATTGCTTCAAGAATTAATTCATCAATATCTTATTATGTATATAATCCTAATTTAATAGCAATATCTTTAGGGTTATTGCCTTGTTATTTTAAGTTTTAGATTTCATTCTTATGTATTAATTAATCATAACTTGATATTCCTGCATTGAATAATGCAATATCAAACTATTTTTTTTCCTAAATATCAAATATAAAGAAATTTAAAGGTTTCTCTAATTTTATTTTACAGTAAAATTCTTCAGGCTCTTTTGAAAATGAACAAAATGCACATATTTTCTTAAAAAATGATTAGTGATCTTTACAAATTTACAAATCTTCACTTGGTACAATTTCATTAGGATTATCTAACAAAATTTAAATTCCTTTTTAAATTAGCATATTTGTTTTATTAATATTATTTATGAAAATCATTCTATTTATTATACTTTCGATATTTATTTAAGGTAAGTAACCTGAAATATTAGAATAAATTACATAAAACAATTATGGAAGATAAAAATAAAATTTACAGAATAACTTAAAAAGGATCATGAAATATTTGAACATAAAAAAAATGAACTTATTGGTTTAACTAATGGATTAATATAAGCATAATAAATTATTAGATAATTATAAGCATTTCATCCTAAAGGAGCTTTAGTTTAATTAAATAGAACATCATGAATAATTATTTATCTGATTCTGTTTAATTAAGTAAAATAATATGATAAAAATTCAGAAAATAAAGGAATAACATCTTTATGGATAGAATTATGTTCAGATTCTTAAGTACATTCAGATAATGATAATGTTTAAATAAATGTTGATATATATTAATGATTTAATTGAAAGCCTTTATGATGTTTAAAAAAGAGAAATGTATGCAGAAAATTGAGCAGATAAATTCTTTTAATAAGTTTTGTATTTAATTATTATATAAATTTAGACTTCAATTCTCTAAAGAAAATGTTAGATTACAAGGTTAAATTACTTATGATCAAGTAGCAGCTGAATTTACTTAATAAATATTAATGATCTTCAATAACAGGCATTACTTCAACAAATCAATATGATAATAAAAATATTGAAACAAAATCTTTTGAAATTGCTTGTAAAGAAGATAATAATACTGCTTGAATAAACAAGAATCTCAAGAAATGAATAAATTCAAATTTTACTTCAATTATTGGAATTATTTGAATATAATCTCAAGGATAAAACTAGATCACCACTTCTTTAAATAGTTGTATGAACAATAAATAAAGTTAAAACATATATTATATAAATCAAGATAAAGTTTATGATTCTAACATTAAACCTTTCCTTGATTTTTTCTCAAAGAAAGTTGTTGTCCTACAAAATGATACCTTTTTTGAACTACCAGCAGAACTCCCTCCTGACCCTTGAGATTTAGCTGTTATTTATTTTAAAATCCCCTTCCCATTATTAAATCTTCTCTTCTCTGTTGATTCACAATCTTCACTTTCCTAATCATCTAATACTTCATATTCAAAAACACTATCCAATATAGTATATGATGGAATTTCCAAAATTTCTAATTATTTTCCAATTATATTTTTTACTATTGGACTATTTATTACTATTTTCTTTGACATTTCACTTGATAAATTTGTATTTAATGTCTCATTCTCCATTTTATTCATACAACAAGAACCCATTTTACTAAAATATTACAATTTTATAAATTAAAATTATTATATTGGATCCTCTCATTGTAAATAATGGAAATTATCTTTTTATCTCAACATATCACATTTTTCTAAAAAACTATTAATAATACTTTCTTAAATCAATGTATAATATACTTATTTTTCTTATCTAAAAATATTCTGAATTTCTCATTATAATATTCTTTTTCATACAAAAAGTTAATTTATAATATTATATATATTCCATTTAAGAATAAAGTCATTTAATAATTATCCAAAATATAATATTTAAAAAACAGGACAAATCTAAATAATTGATATTGCTTTTATATTTTTCTTATTTATTTTCTATTATTTTAATAAATAAATAAACTAATTTTATAAAATTATGTTTTTGGAATAGAATTATTTTCTTTATAAATAGATTAAATTAGTGTAATGATATTATTATTAAATGTAGACTTAAAAAAGAGAAAAAATAGTAGAAGATTTAGAATATTAATAATTGGAAATATCATTAGTGGATGATCTTAGAATTTTATGTAAGATTTGATAAACTTTTTTCAAGTTGACTAACTCTTTAGCTAATTAGAAATAAATTTAATTTTTTACTTTAAAAATTTCTAATCAGCTTAACTCACATTCATAAGACTCTAATCAAGATTCTCAGAATCTTTTTTTAATTTTTTTTAAAGTTCTTATTGTGCTTTACGAATTAATTCATTAGAGATTTTTTCTAAAGATTTTTATTCATTTAATTATTATGTGGATTTAATCAATGATTTAAATCTAAAATCTTTTAATCTTTCTTATCTTTAATAATTTTCAATTAAATCTTATTATTTTAATTTCATTCTTTCTTATTTTAAAGACTTCTAATAATCTAATTCTTCTTTTCTTTTAAGACTATAATCTTCTAAAAGTTAAAATTTTTTTTAAAGAGTATCAACTCTATCAAATTGTTAAGATTTAATATTTTTAAGACTTTTTTCAATTTTTTTCCTTCTTAACTTTTCATCTTTAACTTTATTTTATTCCTCTCTTTCTTTTGATTATTTTAAAGCTAATTTATAATATTAAATACCTTTAAGATCTTCCTCTTTATTTGCTAATCTTTAGACAATTGATTAAACCAAAGATTCTTCTTTTTAGAAAGTTTTTAATTTATATTGCTTTAATTTTTCTTCATGTAAAGAACTTCTAAGAGTAAGACGTTCTAGTTTACATTCCCAGATTTATTTTTCTTTATTTAATGATGTTTCAGCCCACTTTTATTAAATTTAAGTCATAGTTTATGCCAAATGTTAATTATATTATCTATCTTGTAAATTTTTACGTTATTATATTTATAATCTTCTTTCTTAATATTTTTTTTCCTATTCTTCTACTTCCTTCTTATGTGAAATTTCATCTTGTTCTAATTTTAATCGTCTAAAATTATTTAATTTTAATTTACATTTTTTCTGATTTTTCTGCTTACTTTTTTCTATCTTCAAGTAATTTATTTTATTTATCTCTTTCTTTTTATTTAATTTCATTATATTTTTTTTAAGAAGCTTATTTCATTAATTATTTCTTCTTTGCTTTCTATTTAGATATTTTTAATTATAATTCTTCTATTCTTTTTTCTCTTTCATTCAAATCATGCTGCATTTTTTATCTTTTTTTTTCATTTTCTAATTAGTGTTAAACTTCTTTAGCCTTAATTTATAATGATTTCTTAAATTTAGTAATTTCTTTTTCCAATTATTATTCTAATACTAATATTGGATCATCTTCATCAAAAGATAAATATGAAGCCTCTTTATCATCTTTATCAATGCTACTCATTTTCTTATTGTAAGTTTCTATTAAATCATTTGCCAATCTATTATAATTCATATAGATACTCTTCATCTTTCTGAAAACTCTTCTCTAAATGTAAATTAGTTATATTTTTTTATTTTTTAATTATAGTTTTACGCATTTTACTAATTTCCTTTAAAGCACCTAAAATAGATTTCAGTTTTACCTTCAGTCTTTTTCATATAATGTTCAAATCGCATTTTTTAAACATTTTCAGGTAAACCTGGTTCAACAAAATCTTCCAATTGTCTATTTAACTAAATGTTAAACTGATACTTAAATTAAAATATATTTGGATCATAACCTAAAGCTAAACATGCTTCCCTAGTTTTAGGTGAATCTGGTTTAATAGTAAAGGTCTTTCTCGAATGTTAGAATATGATGCCTCTTCTAGTATTACGATGAGTTTAGTCTAACAAGTTTTCAATATTATTCATGTATAATAATTATTTATTTTTATTTGTTAATCAATCCAATCCAGGAACAGGGAATTGAGAACTGAAAGAAACAACATCATTTCTGAGTTTTTGTATATGAGGATGTTAATCAGCATTTTTGTTTAACCAATCTTTGAAATCTTAGACTTTAGGTCCAGTTTCTCCCTTAAGTTTTTAAGCAATAGCAACACCACGATCAATAAAGTCAGCAATTTAAGCAAATTCATCTTAATTAACGCCTCTGGATGTCATAGGAACTGACCTAAAAAAATAATATTGTTTATATAAATATATATACCCCATTCTTAAACCATTAGGTACTAAAGCTGATTTATCTTTAGGTACAGTATTTTTATTAACTGAAATATTGACAGCTTGTAAAATAGATTCTACTCTAGCACCATCAATAGATTTAGGTTTTAGATTGACTAAAACTAAATGGTTATCAGTACCTCCAGAAACTAAAGAAAAGTCTTGAATATATAATAGAAATGATACTTACTTCTTTTTAATAATTCATCAGCTAATTTTTTGCTGTTTAATAAAACATTTTTTTAATAATTTTAGAATTCCGGAGTTTTAGCTTCTTCTAATGCAACAGCAATGCTAGTAATAGTATGAAAATGAGGTCCTCCTTATAAACCAGGAAAGACAGCTTAATCAATTTTAGATTTAAGATCATAATTAACAGGTTTACCATTTTTATCAATTTCTTTTTAACCAATTCTATAAAAAATAAGACTGCCTCTTGGTCCTCTCATTCTTGAAAAATGAATAAATAATATGATACGATTTATGAGTAGTAGTCATAACAACATCAGCATATGGAAATGGACTAGGTAATTATTCTGCTGCCATCATTCCTGCAGTATGAGAAATATCAGCTAATAGATATGCTTTAACACTATCACAAATTTTTCTAATAGCTTAAAAATCTATTATTCTTGCATATGCAGATGCTCCTGCAACTATTAATTTTGGTCTAAATGCTCTTGCTAATATTTCCATTTATTCATAATCTATAAGTTCTGTTTCCTTTATATTTATATTATATATATATTACTTCATTTAATCTATATGGCATTACTTCAAAATAACTAGATACAGCAGATACTTTTTTTGTTTCAGTTTAATATCCATGAGATAAATGACCTCCATGTGGAAGATCTAAACTCATTATTCTATCCTTTGGTGCTAATAACCCTGTATAAATTGCAAAATTTGCTGGAGCACCAGACAACATTTAAACATTTACACCCCATTCATTCTAATTCAAATTAAATGCATTCAATGCTCTTTATTAACATAGCAATTCCACTTTATCATAAACTTATGTTCCTCCATAATATCTTGCTCCAGGATAACCTATACATATTTATATTATTCCGAGTACCTTCTGCATATTTTGTTGACATTACAGATCCTAATGCTTCTAATACAGCTCTTGAACTATGGTTTTCAGATGGAATCAAATTTATACTCTCTCTTTATCTTTTTATTTCCTCCTATATTAAATTGTGTATTGTAGGATCAGCTTAATTTAATGGTAATCTCTATCTTGAAACCAATCTTGAAAAACGATATAATGAGGTGTATAATTACATCAATAATAAATTTTAATAATGACGAATTAACATTACATTTAAATTGTCATTCCAATTCTCAATTATTATTATTCAATTTATCTACATTAAATCTCAAAATTTAATATATAATATTATTATTAAAATGAATTAGCAATCAATATTATCATTATTGATGATCATTTAATTTAATTTCACTCTTACTTTCTCCATTCTCAACTAAATTATCTTCATCAATATATTCCATATTCTACTTATTAACATCTAAATTAACTTTCTCATATTCTTATATATAATCAATTTAATTCAATGGATTAGATGCAATCGAACTGTATCTAATAAGTGTTGTATTATCATCTTCATATTTATCTTACATTTCTTTTATTATAAATAATCCCTTTCTTGGTATTCTTTTCATTGAATTCTTTCGAGATATATCATTTTTATTTGTTTCATTTTTAGAATTCTCGTTGTTTTACTATATTTTTTCTTGTTTTTCATCTTATTATTTCTCTTTTTCTAATTTCTATATTAATTTCTATATAAATAGTAAATATACTACATACCATTTTTAATAATATTTTTTATTCATCATACTTTTAGAGTTTTTTGGATTCTCTTTTACTGTTCTATATGAAGTAATCTAATATATCTGAATTATTCAATTCTGGGTTACTCTATTTAAACATTATTCAATACGCATAGAGTTAATTCAAATAAACTTCTAAATTACACTTTCTATTCTCTATTTCTTAAGGATCATCATTAGTAATCCCAAAGATTTTCCTTTTTGGAAATTCAGGTAATATAATTTTAGTTTATTCTTTAAGAGCTTAATGAATATCTCTTAAATCTGAATATCTAGTTTTAAATCTCCATTTAGTTTTATTAAGATTGTCTATAACCTATACAGAATACAATACAAACATTTCTAATTGTTAATATGAATCAATCATGAAACTATATTATATCAGAGGTCTATTAGTTAACTAATATAGTTTACTTATCTTATAAATATTAAACAAGATCACTTTTCTCATCATTTATATCAGGTAATAATTATTTCAAACAAGAGAGAGAATAAAGTTTTTCAATTTTAAGTAACTAATTAAAATATTCTTATAGATCAGATCTCTAATAATCAAATAATTATCTATTACTCTTCTTAAAATGCCAGATTTAGAATCATTATGACTTCCAAATAATTTCTTACCTGGAAATGATGGTAAATTAACACATTATCTCAATTGTTATAATTACTTTTCAATTTTATTATGTAGCTTTTCTGCATCAGAATATCTGAAATGATGAACTTTTGCTGAGTAATAAGAATGAGAGACAAATATTACGACATAAACTATCTTTTAATTTATCACTTTATGATGAGGGATTCTGCAACTAAATTCTTAATTTGTAATCATTTATATCTAAAATTAATAATTGTTTATTAAATATGATTTCTTTAAAAAAGAACATAAAAAAGTTTTTAAATTAATTATTCTTAAGTATATATGATTTCTCTAACAAAGAATTTTAGAAAAATTAATTGTTAAATATAAATCATATATAAATTAATATATATTCCTTATTATTATTTAATTGTATATCATTATTCAACATCAGATCCATTATTTATTTTTTTTAATTTTCTAGGAGGCTGAGTAGTTTAAACAGGTTCAATTTTCACCTTTTTCTTAATAATAGGTTAAATAAGCTCCTCTTTATGAGCAGGACAAATTATAAATTTTTTGGTTACTTTTCGTATTCCTTTTGGAGCACATTTCTCATGATAACTTTTAGGACATCTTAAACATTATATCATTTTTTGATTATCATCATGAGATTCTATTAAATATTAGAATTATATTACTATCCTTGCATTTTTCACAAAAATGAAGAGCACATTTAAATTTTTGTCTTTCTCCATCTAAAATTTTGAAATTTTTGCTTGTTTAAACACATGCAAAATGATAAAGTTTATGGCAATTCTAGCTACATTTAACCAATTCTGATAATTATTATTATAATTATTATTAAGCTCTTGCTCTAGTAATCTTTCCAGTTGATACTACAATCTACTTTAATATTATATATTTATAAGATATACTTCTGCTTAATTGTCATCATAATCATCATCTATAAATTATTTATCTTATTAAATTTTATTTTTAGATAGATTTGGATAAAAAGTGCCTTATTTTAGACAAACAAAACAAGTTCCTTTATATTTTTCACAATCTTAACATAAATATTTAATATTAATTTCTCCTTATGATTATCCATTATTTTATCCACCTTCTAAACATTCTTTATGAAATTATCTTCTGCAAAAACCTCTACAAAACAAATCACACTTCTACTTTTCACAAATAGCACATAATCGTATTTATAAACTATTAAATTATAATAATATTATTACTCTTAACTTGATTTACTTAATAATTTCTTATATTCTTCATACTCAGACCAATTCAATTCAAAATTTTTGTTTGGTTTTGGTGTTTCTATAACTTATTATGAAATGGTAGTAGTATTTATCATTAAATCATTTTCTGTGATTTTCTTGAATCTTCTTGATGGTTTACTTAATTCTAGAATCCAACTGTTTGCTAGATTTTTAAAATCTTTTTCAAAGAATTTACTGAATTCAATTAAATTTAAAATATCTAAAACAGTATTTTCTTCATCAGCATCATATCCTTCTCTACTTAATTTTGATTAAATTATATTATTAACACATTCAGAGCTTTCCAACATTATTTCTTTTTATTATTAAAAAGTTTTAATATTTTATTCCTCTTAGAGTTTTTTAAGAATCTTTTGAGATTTGGATTCTTGATTTTTAAGTACTTTTTACCAAAAATTTGGATCATCAATATCAATTTATTAATTAGCTTATTCTGGAACATAAGTTTATTTGCTAATTGTATAAGATCCATTAATTAATGAATATTTGGCAACTCTAGTATTATTTAAGATATCATCGATATTTTAATCAATAGTTTCTTATCCATAATGTTCAAGTAAACCTAGAGAACCTTATTTAAGTAATATTTCTAATTCTTTTTTATTTAATTTTTTATTATTTTATTCTGGATTAGAATTAGTAGTAGTATTATTTTTATTTAAATTAGCTGATTTGAATTCACCATTCATAAAAATAGCTTAATCTAAACCTAATTTAGCAAAAGCTCTTTCAAACATTTTAGCTTCATAAGTATTTTTTGTAATAAAACGATATACAGCAACTTACTTATCTTATCCTATTCTATGTGCTCTAGCTGTTGCTTAAATATCATTCTATGGATTCCAATCACTATCAAATATTACAACAATTTCAGCAGCTGTTAAATTTATACCTTAACCACCAGCTTTAGTTGAAAGTAGAAATACTTGTCTTCCCTTCTTTTAATCATTAAATCTATCTATAGCATTTTATCTATCTATTTATTTTATATCTCCTGTAATCTTTTCATATTTTATCTAATTAAAGGATAAATACTCTTCTAATAATGCTAACATATTTGTAAATTGAGAAAATATTAACATTTTCTTCTCTTCTTTTAAGAATTTCTTTAACATTTTATCTAACAACACCATCTTCCCAGAATATTCTATTAATATCTTTAAATATTCTCCTTCATTTCCTTTGTTTTTCTCAATTATATCAGAATGCATTTCTTTCAACAATAATGGATGATTACATAATTTTCGTAAATGCATATCTAAATTATTTAATGATGCTATTTATGCTGTCTATTAAGAAAAACCTTATATCAATGCCAATTTATTTCTTTCATATAAAGCTCTATATAATGTTTTTTACACATTTGTTAATTCAACATCTATTATATTCTCTTATAAAGGAGGTATAGATTATTCTACATCTTCCTTTTATCTTCTTAAAATATAAGGTTTTAATGTCTTATTTAATTTTTCTATCTATTCTGCTGTATTCAAATCTCCAAATTATTATTTGAATGAATTTAAATTTTAAAATTATGCTGGTTCTATAAAATTAAGTAAACTCCATAATTCTTCTGGATTATTTTAAACTGGTGTACCTGTTAAAATCATAATTCTTGAACATACTAATCTTTTAAGACTAGCCAATATTTTAGCATTTTAATTTTTTAATCTATGTGCTTCATCTACAATAATAAATTAAAATGGTATTTATTAAATATAAGTTGAATGATCTTAATTAAAAACTTCAAAAGATGTTATTAATATTTAAAATTTGTATAATTCTTAAGATGGTAAAGTACTACCTTTTAGTGAAATATCAGTATAAAACCATTCATAATCTCTAATGGCTTATCTTCCAGGTTAACCTTACTGATCATAATAAAGAACTGCATTTAAAGATGTCCAATCTTCACAAGATCGTTTCCAATGTTGCAGTGTTGATAATGGAGCTATGATTAAAAATGGACCACGACATGATTCCATTGATACTAAGTGATTTAAAAAAGCTATTGATTATATAGTTTTTCCTAATCCCATCTCATCTGCTAATAGTACATTCCTATTATTGTAATAGGCATCAATCATCCAATTTAAAGATTCTAATTAATAATCTCGCAATAACTTTCTATCTTTATAAATTGTCTAAGTTCTAGGAGTATATTAATAAGCTTTTTTATTTTTTCCGATATCTAATTAATACAGTTAAGTTTTTATGTTTTAAATAGCTTATTATGATATTTAATTTCTCTTCTTTTAATCATAGTCTAATATTTATTTATGAGCTTTGCAATTTTAAATTTACAATTGTCTTGTATCTTTATCCAAAGATCTAGTGAAAGTACGAAATTCAAATAATTTTGCCTAAGCATTTGGAAATCCAGTAATAAACTCCCAAGTTGCTTATAGATAAGATAAGTTCTTCCATTTAACTAAGTATAATTGTTCATGATTCTAATATAGATCAACTTGTCTTTCATTAGTTAATTAAGGTTAGAAATTAGGATCATCATCAAACCATTAATAATTTTATGATCCAGGATTCCATAATTCAATATCTCCTAATAGTTGGATTTTATCTTAATTAATTTCGTCTTCTAATTTTTATTATCCAATTTCTTAAATGATTTACTACATAAAATCTTTGTCTTCCTCACATTTCTTCAATTTAATTAATTATTGATATCTTTAATTTGCATATTCATACCATTAATTATAAAGTATTAGAGCACATTCACCTAAAGCATCTCCCAATTTTCTTATTTCTCCTTGTGGATTACTATTATATTTTCTACAATTTTTAAAAACCAAACCTAATTCATACCAGAATTATTATGAATTTCTATAGTATCCTAAATATAATCTATTATATATAGTTCCTAAATCCATAGGTTATGTGATTATTTTTCTATAATCGGGACAACCATCAGTATCTGGATTGACAGGTTACATAAAGAATATTCCAAACTTTACCCGCCCTTCAGAATAATTAAGAAGTTTGGATATTATAATTGATAAATATTCATTCCATTTACCTTTAATTTCATTAGCCTTTTTAGGATGGATAATAGGGAAGAGTTCTGTTGAAGAGATTAATCGATCAATTTCTAGATAAGAAGGATCAAAGTAATTCATTTCTTATAATTCATCAGGATCATACTCTTTGATTTTCTTCTCAAATAAACGATTAAACCTATTTATTTTTTATTTTCCATTTTTATCCTTTAAAATAATCTATTAATAATTAGAATAATTAAATACTTATTATTCACTTTTCCATTCGCACCATAAATATGAATAAGATTTATATTTTACATAAAATTGCATTTCTCCATCTTCTTATTGTCTTCTCCATAAGATTTATTCGATATCAGGATCAAAAACTGACTCTTCTTATTCTTGTGATGATTCTTTATAAAATTAAAAGTATACCTTATTATTGCTCCACTTCTTCTTCTGATGACTCTTCTTTAAAGCCTGCATTCTGTTTGCCTCTCCTAGGTCTTTCAACACAAAACTAGTGAGTTATTGAACATATATACAGTCATTAGTTAATTAATACGTATTTATGTATTCTTTCCACCTTTTTTCTTTTTCTTATCATGGTAATCTGAGCTAGCGCTTCTAAAAAATATATAATAATTAAAAATAATTATAATTCGTAAGTTCTAATATGAGTCGATATATATATATATATAATATTACTCTATGTCCATTTCACTATCTTCTTATTCACTTTCGTTATAGTCTTCGTCTGATGATTTTTCTTTGTTCACTAAAACAAGTAAATTTATATTTTAACTTTTTGGGGATAATGGCTTCTTTCTTCTTTTTTTAAAAAAAATAACAAAAAATTACTCACACATATAAATCAAGATAATATCCTAATTCAAATACATTATTAGCAGGATTTAATATATATATATACATCAATCATTATTTTCTACTCCTTTTTCATTCTTTTTTTTTTATTACTCTTTTTCAGATCATGATATGTCATTTTTTCATGTACTTATTTCATAATCTGCAGTATCTTTATATTTTCTATTCTTATATTTATTAATTTTATATTCCACTTATTATAATATTGTATTCCCTCATTCTCTACAAATCTTTTCTTCACTCAAAAATCATTCTAACTCCATTTCTCTATTCATTTTTGTTATCTCTTATTTTATAGATAATTTTTATCTCATTCATATCGATTTTCACACTTTTTTTCATTCTCCAGTCCATTCCACTCTTTTATCCATTATTTTATTACATTTTTATCATACGTGTTTTAAACCAAAATATCTTTAATTCTCCTATAACTTTTACAGATTCATTTATTTTCTCATTTTTTTTTCTTCATTTCTTTATCTCTTCAAGTTTGTAACCCTTACATAACATTTAATGAGTTACCCAAATATTCGAGTACTTTTCATCAAAAACTAGAAATAATAGCATTATTCTTAGCTATTTTAAGTATAATAGATGTATTTGATGAAAATACTTCATTACTAATCATTAGATATATGATATAAGTAATTCAAGTTCTTCTTGTTCTGACTTTTAGTAATAATTAAAATTAATTATATCTTATTTAATAAATACATTTAATCATTATTCCTAATATTATTAATATTAATTAATATAATAATTCTAAATTCATAATTCTAACTATTCAAGTTGTTCCTTATTAATAAATGGATATTTTAGAGAAGGTCTATATCCATCTAATTATTCCCATTTAAATTTGGGCAATTTAAAAATAGGTTAACAAGATTTGTCAATAATAATTTATATAATTCTTTTTGTTTTCCATGCTAAATCATTAGCTTTAATTCTGGCAGATTCTTCAACCTATAAACAATCCATAATTAATTCTTTTGCATATTATGGAATCCCATTAATATTGATTTGAATTTATTATGCAACATAATTAAGCATTTCTTTTTCTAATTAATCACTTTTTTTAGATTTCCATGGATAATGTTAAGTAACCATAAAAAACAATAAAACTCCTAGACTCCAAATATCATTAGCATATGGATCATATTATGATCTAAATTTAAATTTATAATTAATACAATAATTTTGTTTATGGACTCATATACATAGGAGTTCCAACATATGTTCTAGAAGTAGTTTATTCATCATTTAATAATCTTGCAAATCCAAAATCAATTATTTTGATTTCTAATTTTGGTTTAGTTCTAATCAATATATTGGATGGTTTAATATCTCTATGTACAATATGCATGTCATGTAAGAAACTTATCCCTGAAGCAATCTAATAAAATATTTGTAGGGCATCATCTTCACAAATTTACCCTTTCTTTTCTATATAAGAATTAAGATCCAAAGAATCTTAAAAACATTCCATTACAATATTATTGAAATTAGAACACTAATAGAAATCCTTATATCTTGTATTAATTACATAATTAATATTACCTTATTAAATATTATGAACCATTCTAACCATTTTAATAAGGTATACTCTACATAGATTCAACTTCTTATCTAAATATTTTATTGTCTAATCCGAGTTCCTATTTGTTCATTTGTTTTACAGCTACAATTTCATTTGTCAATGTGTCAATAGCTGTATATACAGTTCCATACATTCCACTTCCTAGCTTTTACTTTAAGTTAATTTGATATCTACTATTCATTTTTAATAATAAACATATTATCTATGTTTGAATATTGTTTATTATATATTAATGTAAATAATAATTAATGAGTATAGTATAAATTAATGCACCATAAACCTAGAATAATTTTAGATGGATAATCTAAAAACTCATCATGAAAATGAATAGAGAATCTGATAGAAACTCAGAAGAAGCAGCTTATCATATTAATAGAGGTGCTTTAA
>CAJJDN010000119.1:137025-160465 GCA_905182985.1 Paramecium sonneborni | reverse complement strand
TAGTATAAATTAATGCACCATAAACCTAGAATAATTTTAGATGGATAATCTAAAAACTCATCATGAAAATGAATAGAGAATCTGATAGAAACTCAGAAGAAGCAGCTTATCATATTAATAGAGGTGCTTTAACATGTTTTACTACTTTATGCAACACTTTAAGTATTAATAATAGAGTGATGTATTCTTTGAAAATCTAAATAGTGAAGTTAATTTATCTGGATGTAATATTAATGTCTATTATGCAATTGAAATTAGTGGTTTGATTTAAAAAAACAAGAATATTTAGATTTTAAATTTGGGTGACTGTAAAATCAATTCATTTGGATTAAGTTGTATTTTTAAGGCAGTAATATCTACTTATTTATCATAGATGATTGATCATACAAGTTTGAAAATTTTGAATCTATTCAACAATTAAGCATTTACTACTTAAGTGGTTTAGGACTTTTGTAGATATGTTTTGGGAGGTAAAAACTTCTTATAAGAAATAAATTTATCACATTGTAATATTGAGAACTCATTATTAGCTTAGATAATGGATAAAACACAAAACTTGAGTTCTTTGAGGTAATTAATAAATAATAAAAGCAAGACGTCTTAAATTATCTTTGATGAATTTAAATTATGAAGGAATTATTGCTTTATCTAGTATGATGTTAAATTATACAGGAAAATTTAGTTTAGATTATTTAGATATTTCATATAATTAAATTAAAAGTGATGGAATTGCATTATTAGCAAGAGCATTATTTATGTCAGTCAGACTTATTAAGATTAAATCTCTGAATTTAAATGGAAATTAAATTTCTTAAACTGACTTTTTAGAATAGATCATCCTTAAAATTTAATTAGAGGAATTATACCTTTCACATAATAAAATTATAGAATTTCAAAATCAAAATGTTTTAACATTAAAATTATTAAAAATTGATTTATCATTTAATAGAATAGAAGAAATACCTAACAATTTTTTCCTAAATGTTATGTATCTTAATCTATCTAATAATCTGATTGATACTGAAGGTGCTTACTAGATTAGTTAAGTATTATGTTGTAACATTGTCTAATGGGCATATCTAGATTTAAGTAATAACAAAATTAAGACTAAGGGTTTTATATCAATTGTTTATGCATTGATTGAAAATATATCATTAATTAGTTTATCAGTCTCTAAAAATTAAATAGATGGAGAAGGCATTTTAGTTTATGTGTTCAATCATGAATAAATTAGATTATAATATTTAGATGTTTCACTAAATTAATTAAGATATGATATTGTGTATACATTCATATCTATGATGAAAGAATCTAAATTGAAAACTCTGTTATTATCTTAATTAATAAATGATGATAATGAAATATAGAGTGGTAAGTAGGATTGTTTTGAAATTAAATGTGCTAATTTAAGAGAATTAGATTTTAGTTTTAATCCTCTTATCATGTATCCAGTTTTAGAATCATTAAGTAAGTAATATAATAGAATTGAATACTTAAATTTGAATTCTTGTCATTTAAATGAACCAAAATTAATTGAAAGATTGAGTTAATTAATAGAAAAGACATACACTTTAACTACATTATTAATTGCTCATAATAATTTAGGTGATTTAAACTCATCATCATTTGATTGTTTAAATTGTGCTTTGTCAAAGAATTCAACTCTAATAAATTTAGATATATCAAATAATAAATTGAAAAATGCTATCTTATATCTAATAAATGGAATATCTAATTGTTGTTCTTTAAAAGTCTTAAATATAAGTAATAATTTGATTGATGAAAATGAACTGACAATCAGAAAATTACCACTTTTATTTAAAAATCGAAATTTATAATGTGTTGACATGTCTAAAAATTGGATACATGGCTAAACTTTGTTAAGTATCAAAGTATATTTACAAAAAATGCATTTAAAATTTCCATAATTGTTACTGTCTAATCTAAAACTAACTGCTGATGATTTATTGATAATATCTGACATTATATCTGACATTTATTCTTTTAAGATTTTAGATATTAGTATGAACTAATCAATTGATTATATGAACAACTTTACTGCTTTATCAGATAACAAAACAATAAGTTCATTGACTATAAATAAAATGTAATGTCGATTAGAATCGTATCAAAATTTACAATAAGTATTGAAATAAAATGAACACACATTAAAACTTATTGAAATATCAAATACTTTAATATCTCATAATTACTTATATCATTTGTTATAAGGAATGAAATATACAAAATATTTAACATCTTTGATTCTAGAATACTAAGTTATTGAGAGTAGTATACTTCTTAATGCATTTTAAGAATTGGTTCAGATTAAGATATTAAGAAATCTTTAATACCTAATCATTCAAAAATCCACTTTATCAATTGAATTTTTTTAGATTTTAAAATAAATCTTAAGATAATCTAATAAACTCATAGAATTGGATGTTAGTGAAAATAGGATTAATAAACGTAAATTTGAAATCCTATGTGAAGGTATTACTCTAAATAATAGTTTATAAATTCTAAACATTGCAAATATTAAATTAAATGATGAAAAGAGTAAATTTTTGATTGAATCTTTAATGAATAATAAAACTATAAAATAGATTGATTTATCAAGAAATAATATCACTTAATAAACTTATTACTATTTCTTTTCAATTTTTTAAAACAAGATAACTTAGATTGAGAAGCTGAAATTCTCTAAAACAAAAAAGAAAGCACAAATTAGAATTCACCCTGATTATAAATTTGATTTTTTAATTAATTTTTCTTAAGAAGAACCTAATGACTTATTGTTCTTTAATTTAACTACACTTGACTTATCACGAGTAAAGTATCAACAAACTAATTTAGAATTAGTAATCAATAGGATTAGACCTAATTCAATTTTATAAAATGTTACAAAATTAATATTTAATGAATGCTAATTTGAAGATTCTCATTGTGAATAACTTCAATAATTGCTTTTGAATTAAGTAAAATTAAAAGAATTATCGTTGGATAAAAATAATATAACATCTGATGGATTTTATAAATTATTTAATATTATTTTATTAAATAGAAGTTAATTAGAAAAATTAACAATATCTAAGTATAAATATTATTAAAATATATTAGTAATTAAATTGAGAATACAATATTGTAAAATAATTTTGATTTGAAATTATCCCATTTTAAGTTACTTATAATTGATAATAATAAAGCCTTAGGAACTTAAGATTTATTAAATTTCTTAAAAAATAATAAAGGTTTATACATATATAACACATGGACATAAATATCAGAAGAATTAGCAATTTAAATAATTGAATCATATATTCTCTATAGTGTGAATTATCATATAAAAATTACTCCTGATTATTTAAAAAATTTGATAATAAGAGATTCAAACTTAACAGATAATTTTTTAATATGGTTTGGTACAAAATATTTTAATTTTAAATATTTGGAATATATTGATTTTTCAGGTAGTACTAAATTTAGCACTAGTGTTGGTAAAATGCATATGTACATAAGCATGATCAATGAATAATTTATGGAATATAATTTAATATATGGTAAGATAGACAATTAATAGAGGATAATAAATATCTTTGATGATGGAATATTATATTATTTATTAATAAAGCTAAAGATGTATATATTAAAAAGAAATAACAGTGTAAAATGGATAATTTAAATAATTAATAAAAAGCTTTATTAATATACAGATTTTAAATTAAGTAGTTCATTGTATAAATTTTTGAGGTAAAATAAGGTTTCTATACGACATTATTGTATAATTTAGGTAATTTGGGTGCCAATATAAGTAATAGTAAGTCTAATTATTGCATTTTATTAAGATTACATAGTAGATCCAAAAGAAGTAAAGATTGATTGTGAAAATTCGAATCCATGTTATTTTTCAACATATAATGAACATAGAACATTAATAAGTTTAATATATTTTCTGTTGATTTTATATATATAGGTGGTTAATTTATATGTTGCAATAAAAATAAGAGTTAAGGCAGTGCCAGATTACTGCATAAGAACATTTGAAGAGAAGAAATCTTAAATACATAGTTATCCTCACAGATAGGAATTATTTTAATTTTTAATACTGTTGTTTATTTAAGCAGACTATTATTTTGAATTTTAAGTGATTGGACTTTGTGGAAGTTTTATTGAATACTTAAAAGAATAAAACTAAATGAAAGAATTATAGTAAAAGTTTTTTGTTCAAATGTTTGTTCTTTTTTCAATTGCAATAACAAAATTAACATTAGTAATTTACACTAATTACATAAATATGTATAATTTATTGAAAAATTTGGATGCTGATTAAGCTACTTTATTTTCTTATATATGGAAGATGAGTGAGCATAATTATGTTTTGGAGAATATTCTAAGATAATATTGTCCATAGATAGGAATATAAGTGAAGAATTACCTTTTAAATAGTAGATAAATTTAAGAGTTACTATAGGCTTTATTAATAGATTTACCATCCTTTATTTGTATTGGTACATTCTATTCATTAGCTAGAGAATACTATGAAACATAATATACAACTCATATAATTCCTTCAGCATATTTTATATTTATGATAGCTAATCTAAGAGTAGTGTTCGGATTCTTTTTTCATTTAAATATAGCACTTACAACTAGACCTCCATAGGTAAATGGCTTTGATTTAAATTAAACTCTCTTATAAAGAAAGTACCAATCATTTTATAAAGAATACGAAAAGTAGCCCTGTGCATCTCCTGATCCAGAAGAAGATACAAGATTGATAAATACTTTAATGAAATATAAAAGTGAAAAGCATATCATTCTACCATAGAATAAAAAAGATAACTGATCAATGATATTAAATTTAATTCATTCACAAAATCATTATAATTTTAAATAATCTATTAATAATTTTAGTTTTATTTTTCTCGAAATATCTTCAAATAATACCTTAACTATAAATTAACTCACTCTATTAGAATTTCTATTCAAATAACTAAATTACAATTATACTCCTTAATTTTCATTCTTAGAAACAGTATTTTAAGTTAGAATTATAAATATATTAATTAACGATATTAAACTCTCTTTAAATATTTAAACCTATTGGAATACAGATTTGGCTATATACTAAATTGAATCATTTAATTATCAATACATTTTTAATTATATCTGCAAGTATTTATCTGATTATATTCTCAATCATTTTATTCTATCTCATTAATTTCAAAATCTATAAATAGACTCTAAGCATATTAAATCTTTTATTATAGAGTTAAACCAGAAAATTGATATTAAAATAATGTTAAAGTATAAAATTAACCAAAAAACGGTCAGTCTAATATATTTGAAATCTCCCTACTGCCCTTACTAATTTAAGAAAAAAATCAAATCATTTATTACTTTAAGTCTATTTAGGATTTTAGAATTATTAGAAGAACAAATACTAATTCATGATTTTAATATATCAGGCCCTCTAAAATTAAGCTCATTAATCAATCATCTCATTATTAATCAACATTTATGATTTGTTTTTGTTTATATGCAACATTATAAATAATATATTTTAATAATCATTTTTAATCTATCATATCCTTCTTATTAAGTTTTTTCATGTTACTTACAGGAAATTTTATGTAAAAATCTATCACTTTTTCTATAGATTTTTTTGCTTCCTCCTACAGTTTGATCATGTGAAAATATGTAATAATTTCTTAAATATATACTATTATATTCTAACAAGTTATTAGTTAAACTTTTTATTATTTTGTTAACAAGAGATTTAAGAATAAAAATTTACTTCTTATTGTTTTATTTTTTACATTTTTTTCTACTTCTTTCAATTAGATTTTAGATTTAATCTATTCTATTTAATCATTTAAATCTTCTATGCTAATTTCTTATAAAAGACTTTTTTCATCTCCATATAATGGTTCTGCTTCAAAAAATATATAGTTCTTTTCTTTTAAAACTTTGAAACTCTCTAAACAAGATATCTGGCACTTTCTGATAAAAAATTCTAAAACTATTCTTAAATCTTAATGATCTATTAATTCCAATTTTGCAATCGAATTTTATATCGTAGCAAACAAACAAAACATGTACAAAATAACATTCATTTCATCATCATTTTGTTCTATCCTTTTTATAATTATTTGATTATCATTTATCCAACTTCTTGAGGAACTCAATGAACTTTAAGTTTATTTTTCAAAATCTTAATTTTCTTCATTATTAATTGAGTCAATTTTTATATTATTTGATTAATTTTATAACTCTAGCTCATCAATTTTTTCATTTTTTTAATATTATGATTATTGTTATTATTATTATTACTATTATTATTATTATTGAAATTATTTTTATATTTCGTCACCTGACTTTTAATTGTTTAAATCAATTAAATCTAAAATATTTAACTGTTTATCTTGGTATTCAAAACAAATTTATTTAGGAGTGTCAACCTTAATTTTTTTATCTTCTGAACTGAATAATTAAATTTCCTAATTCTAAATTTAAGTTTCCTAATTCTAAAATTTAATTTCATAATTCTAAAATGAAGTTTATTAATTCTAATTAAATAAAATATCTTTGTTATGAAGTTGATTTATTTAATTATTTGAGTTTTAATTAAAAAACAAATAATCCTAGTTTTTATCTTCCTAATTATGAATGTAATTTTATGAATTCGAATAAGGATTTTAAGATTAATTTAAATTTTAATTTTGCTTATATTCTTGATAATTCTGAGAATTTTCAATTTCAATAAATTAGATTTAATAATTACTTGATTAATCAACCTTGAATTAATTTTATTAATAGTTTGGATAGTATTCATGTTAACTTTTCTCATCGTGTTGATATTAAATAAAATTTTAATTTTGATTTTAAAAGACTTAATAATGATTTTATTATTATTAACTATATATTTGAATATCATTATTTTAATTTATATATTATTATTAGTAATTATATGATTGATTGTTATAATCTTGAATGGAATTAATTTCTATTTTCTTTTTATTTTTTTATTATTATTCCAATTATTAGATTAATTCTTCCCAAGTTATTCTGTTACTTGGTTTATAAATCATCATTTATTCAATTAAATTTATTAAAAAAGGATTAACAATCTTTGAAATATTATCCTTTGGACATTAAAAAGGCTGACGTTCAAATGATTGTTGCTTTTCTTTTAAATCTTCAATAGATAAAACATTCAAATAATAATTTCCATAAATAAGATAAAAAAGCATTGTTCCAAGCTAGATAATAAAAATAAAATACAGAAAAAATATCACATGAATAATCATATTAGTTTCCTTGAATAACTTCTGGGGCTGAAAAAATCGGAGTTCCTGCTATAGTTACTGCCATTTATTAATCAATGATTCTTCCAACACCAAAATCAATTATCTAAGATTTTATAATCTGAATACTTTAAAAATTGGTTTTTAATTTTCATATTTGATAAGAATGTTTTCAGGTTTTAAATCTCGATGAATAATCTGTAAATCTTTTAAAAATTTATATCCATAAGCAATCTAACTTAACAAATCGAGTATTTCTTCATAAGATAAATTTTTTCTTTTTTATTAATAATATTCCTCAATATTCTAATCGCATTTCTCCATAATTATAAATGTTTGTTATATATTTTCAGTTGGAATTATATCAAAAATTCTTATTATATTTTAATGATTCTGTTATTCCTTTATTTAATAATAAATTTCTTCTTCTCTTTTACCTTCAATTTAAGTAGTGTTAATTTACTTAGCACAAAATAACTCTTTTGTTTCTATATCTTCAACTTAATACGTAACACCTTATGCACCTTTTCCAAGCTATTTATTCTTATCTAAATAATATTTATTTTTTAATAAGATAAAACTTTATTGTAATTTATTGTGGGTTGATAATTATTTCCATGTAATTCGATCATTTTAATTGATCTCTATCATTTTATCTATAAAATTTTTTAAATATTAATCAACTTCATTATGTTAAGCTAATCTATTTTAGAGTTGTTATTTGAGTAAAGTTTATTAAAATTATTTAAGATCGTTAAAATTTTAAATTCCATCTGAAGGTTTTTTCATTTAGAAACATAATTGATGTAATAATATTCCAAGCTATTGTTTATTCAATTATTTACCAAATAAATATCAGTTTATTCAGAAACTTATGCTGATTAATTCATTTCTTCTGGAGCCCTATAATGTGTAAATATAGAGGGTGCTTATTAATTGACAGAACTACATTCAAAAAAATTAATAAATATTTTTATTATTATTTTTTAGTTTTGTAATTTCTTAACTAAAATATTATGTGGATTTAATTTGAAAAGTCTTTTTCCAAATTAGGATATGTATAAATATCCATTTATTATCTAACTTAATATATCATATATTTCTTCCGGTGAAAATTGATAAGATTTTCTATCTTCCATATATTAAAATAAAGATAAATCACATTCATCTATCTAGATATATAATTCATTATCTTTTTTTATTTAGTTAATAATTTAGATTAAGTTAAAGCATTTATTCAATCGAATTTTATTAAATAATTCTTGTTTAAATTACACATTTTAATTTATTCTTCCATGAATTATGCAAAATTTTTATTATTTATTTTTATCTTCGAATTCAATTACATTACAATTTTCTGTACTAATAATTATCCTTTATTCACAATTATCTAATTATTTTATATCTAAATTCATAGTTAATAGAATAATAATTATTTTATCAATTTTTTTATGATTTTTGCTTTATTTTTCAATATATAAATCTATAAAATTTAATCTTGATTTTTTATTTAGAAATTATTCTACTTTTATCATTTCATCAATTAAGAATCTCGAAATAATTATTTTTAAGTTTATAAGTTAATATTAAGAACTATATCAATACAATACGAAATGAACTTTAAATAACGTGTAATATAATTTAATGATTTTTGATTTTGATTAAGAAGCTATCTCATAAAGAAAAAATAAACTCTAGATCTTGTTAAATAATAATAATAAGAAGAAGAGATTTTAATGTTATCATTAACATGAAATTGTGAAATAAGTATTTGAGTAGCCCTAAAGAATTTTTTCATTTTCTCGATCTATAAGACATTTTCAAGAGATTATGTCTAAAACAGGATCTATAAGTTTGAATAAAAAAGCAATAACCTTATTTTTAAAAAGAGATGAAAACTCTGAAAAAAAGCCACTTGATGAGATTTTGAAAGTCACAAACTCAAAATTTGTATAGACAGATAGTCTGATGTTAGATGAGTATGGATTCAAAACAGAGCGAAATCAATTATATAGATAGGAATCCCCTTATATAAAATCAAGAAAATTCAGTTAGCATCTAAATATAAGAGATAAAATTCCAAAAAAGGCTTATATTTAACATTCAATTGAAAGTTAAGTTGTTTAAAAAAAAAATAGAAGTTTAAAAAAGAATACTTTTCAAAATGAAGTTTTATAACAAAAAGTGAATTAAAATACAGGAAATAAAGAATAGGAGCAACTAAGTAAAAGTAGATAAAAATAAATTGATCTTTATTCTAATGATAATATATTTACAACAATAACGAATAGATATTGATCAACTCATAAATTCTTCCATAATTGTACATAATTTATTTATAGCGATTTAAGGAATAGGCATATATAAACATATTCTACATCCACCTATAGCTCGATGACCTTTCACTTCAATAATATCATTATCTTTGCATAAATCAATAAATCGATTTGTTTAATTTTCATCTTTTAAAGTAAAAGTGACATTAATTCTTGATCTTTGTTCTTTTTTCACATTATTAATAAAAACTCCATGACTATTATCAATAATTTGATATATTTATTGAGATCTTTATTTGCAATGTTGATCCCAGGATTCAAGAGTTCCTTAATTTTTGATCCAATCAAAAACCAAAGTATTGACATATATTGGAAAGATTGGAAGATTACTAATTAATGATTATTTATTAAGCATTTCCTTAAAATCCCACATATAAGGAATATTATGATTGTTTTGTATTAATTCAGGTTTTAAAATCATTAATGTTGAACCTGCTATTCCAATATTCTTTTATGCATGTGCATAAACAAAGTCTAATTTATTCCAATCCAAAGGCCTCAATAAAAAAATTATATTACTTAGTCAAAAAATTGGAACTCATGTCTGTAATAATAGGAGTTCTTCCAAATTTTGGAATAAATTAATATTCTAATCCTTCAACAGTTTCATTATCACAATAATGAAGATAGGAGTTATCTTAATTTATATTCCATTAATCAATGTTAGGAACAAATCTTTTACCAAATTCATCATACTTCAATTAATTTCATATTATACAGCAATATTGGTGGCAATATTTACATTTTAACAGAATTTCTTAGCTTCATCTAATGCTTTTTCTGACCAATATCCAGTGTTAGTATAGGTGCAAGAAGTATTTTATGTTTTTAATAAATTCATAGGGATTGCTTCAAATAAAAGGGATGCTCCACCTTAACAAAAGATAATTTTATATTGGTTTGGAATCTTTAATAGAAATGATATTATAAAATTACATTTAAAAGACATTATAAATCATTAATAGCTTTATCTAAAATTTGATGATATTCATGATCATATTTTGATATTTCTAATATTGATTTACCATTAGGTTAAATAAATTCTTTTTCCAATTTATGTAATATTTATCTAGGAAGTTGAGTTGGTCCTCCAGCAAATGAAAACTTTCCCCAAAAATTAGGATTATTTTCATATTAATTATTCATTTATTTATATATTTCAAATTACCAGTCAATTACTTTTAAATTAACGAGAATTCTATCTTGTCAATACATACTTAATTTGTTTCATATTCAACTCTATCTCCTTTAAATCCTAAGCTTTTAAATCCTGTAATTTTCAAGCCTTCTGGAATTTTCATAGATTTTATATCAAATTCTATTTAAGTCTACATAAAATAAACTTTCTACATCTTTTAATGACTCTATATTATCACAAATTTTAGAAGATTAACCTTAATAATTGCATTCACTAAAGACTTCAATGCATTCTTTTAATGGTGAATACAATAGTAAAAAGTCCCTAAATCCCCAAGAAGCATCATTTGCAGTTTTTTAAAGTGTACTCTTAAAATCAACTGTAAGTTCTGATTGTGTATGAGAAATTATTTTATCTATACTAATTATTCTTTCTTTCCAATTTCCATCTGTTCTGCCACAAACATTACTTTATCCTGGATCATTCCATCCTAAAAATTAAGTCCAGAATTCATTGTTATCAACAAACATAGTTAATTCTTCTCCATCCCATTCATCAATTTTATAAACAGTTGCTTTAATTCTAATAAAATCATGTTTTGGTATTTTAAATACCTTTTAAACTGTTGCTTTCTAAAATTATTTATATTTTATAATAATTACTTTTCCAAAAGATTAATATCCACCAACTAACCCTAAATCTCCACATTTTGTTACTGGAGGATTTGGTCCAGCAGGATCAATATCTTAAAATGTCCATCCATCTAATTTTTTAAATTCATCATCTGTAAAGAATTCTTTTGATAAAATATACCATTCATTCTTATTAATACATTTACCATCCTATAATGTATGTGTATCTGAACATTTAGTACATTCATTTTCTGCAGTTCCAACACATTCATCACAAAACTTTGTACATTACGCAGCAAACAAAAAGAAATCACGAATTCCCCATGACTATTCATCAGGATCATTTTTTAATGATGAACTGAAAGATATAATCAATGTGGGACTTGAATGTTTTTATATGATCTCAATAGATACAATTTTTTCTCCATAACCAGAGTTTGTTTACTTACTATAATATTTATTTAATTTACGCTCCACATAAATCTATTCCATCAGTTTTTTAAAAAGCCAATTTTTATACTTATTTATCATCAATTTTAACATAAAATTCTTCATTATCCCAAAAATCAATCTAATAATTATAATGTGTTACCTTCCAAAATGTAAATTTGACCATAACTTTACTATGAGGCACTATATTTGTAATTGTATTTGATAATAATGCTTTAGCACCAATATTTTCATATCCTCCAAATACAACAATACCAGAACATTCATATCCTTTTGGCTTTCCATTCTCTAATTACCATCCTTCTAATTTAGTATCTAAATGAAACCAACTCAAAGCCTCTTAGTTCCAGTTTTTACATTCTTAAACTTTATCATTATGACATATCCCACATTCTGATGGACATGGGATAAATGATATTTTTATTTATCTAAATCCCCATGCTTATACATCAGCTTTTCCTTAAGAACTAGTAGCCAAAACTGTTGTTACTGTTGAAGAATTATGTGGAATTTCAAATTCAATATCAAAAACTTTATCACTGTTTTTTTATTCACCTCCACCACATAAACGAATTCCTCCTTCTGTATATCCCCATTTCATTTCCCAAGGTACACCATCTACATAAACTGTAAATATATCATTTTCCCATTCTCCTATTCTATAAACATTATATCACTATTTCAATACTTCCATAATTCAATATTCAATTTCAATTTATAATGAGGTGATATTTTTGTTAATTTTGTAGCTGTACTTTTTGTACCAAAAGTCTTCAATCCTCCAACTATATTTTTACCGCTACATTTTGTTATTATTTCTGTTGTTGCTTCAAATTAATTTTAAATCACCCAACCTTTACATTAATTTTCCTTTTACCATCCAAAGAGTCAAACTCCTCATTTTGAAATGCCTCATATGATGTAATCCATTATGTATTTCCTAACACTAAAAGTCCTATTAATAATAATTTCATAAGAATAAAAAAACGAATATATTTTCATATTTATGAATTATTTAGTATTCTGGTTACGCTCAATCGATTATTATTGAATACATTAGATTTATCAACAATTTAATATTATTGAGGACTATATAAATTTTTACTATAATTTTATTGATCTTCAATTTAACTCGCATTTAAGTATTTACTATGATGTTAGTTGTATTCTTAGGATGAATTTATTGACGACTATTTATTCATTAATATATAACTTACTTATTTCATGATATCATTATATCCTTATTGAGTGCATCTCTTCCTCTCCAAAAAATCATTTTAAAAGAATGTTTTTAGTTCTTCATTTGGATTAAACATTGAAAAAGTACTGCTTACAGAACTTCGATTAAAATCTTCCGATCTCTTAAGTTCACTTTCCTACTACTTTCCAACGCTTGAAGGCCGATACTGATAATTTAACTTTGGTGAATATTAATCCAAAACTTATTGTTTGTATTTGCTATAAATCAATATATTATCCTGTAATTAGGGATTTCCCAAAAAATTACTCCCTTTATTTGAGTTCGTCATAGAAAGAGAACCTTGAAATTAATTATATTACGTCGTTCCTATTAATCTGGGTTCATAATCTAATTATGGTGACATTTGTTATTACTATTATCTGTAAAAACTATTATTAGATAAAGCTCTTTTTTGAATAGATTCATTCATTTCTAAAGTAGACATTCTATTCATTTAAGAATGATTACTTTCAACAAGATGTCCTTCATGCATTTATTTTAACTTATCTGAAGAATTCTTGAAAGAATTTCTTTCACTAGCAATTTCAAGTAGATGTTATTTATGCTATTTCTTATCCTAATCAAGTAATGCCTTGATTTTAGATACTGCCTAAGTATTTTGTTATGTTTTAGTTTATAAATGTGATGCTCTCCCTTTTGAGGAAGCGGAATGACTGCTATGTTACTTTACATTAGATTATGAGTTTTCTTCTTAAACAGTTTCTAAATTCCTCTTGGATTACTGCTTTTATGAAAACTTAAATTTAGGAGATCGATTAGGTGAAATCTATTGAACATGAGATGATTTTGTGGTTTAAAATAGCTATTTTTAACTTGATTGAGGTTAAGCAAATGTTTAATTTGTATTGTGCGTATTATGTGTATTGAGATCACTTTACTTTGTGTTTTACTAAGATGATACTTATGATTATTATAACTATTATTATTAATATTATTATTANATTATTGAGGACTATATAAATTTTTACTATAATTTTATTGATCTTCAATTTAACTCGCATTTAAGTATTTACTATGATGTTAGTTGTATTCTTAGGATGAATTTATTGACGACTATTTATTCATTAATATATAACTTACTTATTTCATGATATCATTATATCCTTATTGAGTGCATCTCTTCCTCTCCAAAAAATCATTTTAAAAGAATGTTTTTAGTTCTTCATTTGGATTAAACATTGAAAAAGTACTGCTTACAGAACTTCGATTAAAATCTTCCGATCTCTTAAGTTCACTTTCCTACTACTTTCCAACGCTTGAAGGCCGATACTGATAATTTAACTTTGGTGAATATTAATCCAAAACTTATTGTTTGTATTTGCTATAAATCAATATATTATCCTGTAATTAGGGATTTCCCAAAAAATTACTCCCTTTATTTGAGTTCGTCATAGAAAGAGAACCTTGAAATTAATTATATTACGTCGTTCCTATTAATCTGGGTTCATAATCTAATTATGGTGACATTTGTTATTACTATTATCTGTAAAAACTATTATTAGATAAAGCTCTTTTTTGAATAGATTCATTCATTTCTAAAGTAGACATTCTATTCATTTAAGAATGATTACTTTCAACAAGATGTCCTTCATGCATTTATTTTAACTTATCTGAAGAATTCTTGAAAGAATTTCTTTCACTAGCAATTTCAAGTAGATGTTATTTATGCTATTTCTTATCCTAATCAAGTAATGCCTTGATTTTAGATACTGCCTAAGTATTTTGTTATGTTTTAGTTTATAAATGTGATGCTCTCCCTTTTGAGGAAGCGGAATGACTGCTATGTTACTTTACATTAGATTATGAGTTTTCTTCTTAAACAGTTTCTAAATTCCTCTTGGATTACTGCTTTTATGAAAACTTAAATTTAGGAGATCGATTAGGTGAAATCTATTGAACATGAGATGATTTTGTGGTTTAAAATAGCTATTTTTAACTTGATTGAGGTTAAGCAAATGTTTAATTTGTATTGTGCGTATTATGTGTATTGAGATCACTTTACTTTGTGTTTTACTAAGATGATACTTATGATTATTATAACTATTATTATTAATATTATTATTATTATTTAACTCTATTAAAGTTATGAATATTATAAGATTTGTGGAATTTAATGATCCCGTATTGGATATCTTTCTGTGTCATCAAATACTGAATGCTCTTCAGTATCTGTATGTTAGTAATCAATAAAGTTATTCTTTTTCTAATGATTATCTTACATAGTTTTTATAGGTTTTGGAGGTTTATCTTTTATTAAATTGTCTCTCATGACAGACTTAATCTCTGTATCATCTAAATGGTGTTTAGAGATTGTTATATGTATTTAATTGATTGTTTGAGGTGTTGTCTCGGTAATCTTTGGTGTAATCTCCTTTGATTTTTTTTGTACCAATTATTATTACTGTTTGAATCCAAGTGAAGCTGATCTCCTTCTGTCATCGTAGACAGGAGATAAATTTTGTACTAGTCTATCATGGCTTCTTTAAGTCTGACGCTGTCTTAATTTTTACATCATGAATCATTACATTATTGAATTATTATAATGGATTTATTGCGTTAATTTGCTTATTTCATCTTTCAATTAATCCAATTCATGTCTAATATCACAAGGTTCTTGAATTAATTATAATCTCCCATGTTGTTATAATTTGCCTTAATTTAAATTTCTTTTTTTACTTGCATAGTCAATAATTTCATGTATTTTTGGACTTCCATTTATGATGAATCCCTTTTTAATAAGTTTGTCAAATCCAATTACAAAAACGCATTTGATCATCATATCTTAATGTTAAAAAGGGAACAAATTTATTAAGGATTTTACAAGTTTCCCATTCATTTATAAGTTTTGAATTTTCGTTATAATAAATTTTTATTGTTAAATTAATAAGAAAATAATTTTATGATTTACTGCTCATATGAATTTTGGATTATTCTCATTAGAAAAATGAAGATCAATATAGTTAATTGATGTTTGTGCTTAATTATTTTAGATTCTTTTATAATACTACTTAAATAATATATAAAATTAAATCTAGAAAGTGATCTTAGTTTTATCATAAATTAGAATTAAAATGCAATCGAGCTTTGGGGTTTAATAACTTACTATTCTTTCTAGGCATTGTTTTTCTATCAATATTTATATTTCAACTTTTCTAAAACTTATAGAGTATTAAATTTCATAAAGGAGAGCAATATTTAGAAGCCTTTCTATTTGTAAGATCTAATTACTGAATTCTAAAAATGTAGATATGAAATTTTTTTTAGAATATATAAATTTATTTTATTAAAGAAAAAATCTAAAAAATTTGTTAATGATAATAACAGTTATTTTTCTAAGCTTTAATTCTGGATTGATTATGCTACAAATTGTGATAGAGTAATAGTATTTTTTAAGAAAAAATACTCATGCTTATAATTAATTAAATATCATTTAATTATTTTTTTGTAAAATGAATTTTTGGATTTAATTGTTAGTTTATGATACAAAAAAGGCTTGATTGATTAATACTTATTTTTATTGCGATTCATCAAACAGTGAATGTGATGAAGAAGAACCTTTTAAATCAATATTGGGATTGTTTTTTTTTCAATTTTAATGATTTTATGAAAATGTCAACAACTCAAATGCTATTGATTTTACTCTTTCTGTGTTTTTTAATGACCAAGGTAGTCTTTTTATGTCAATGGAAGCCTAAAATAGTAAAAAATATAATTACAGTTCTATTATCTCTTAAACTCAACCAAATTTTGTCCTATAGTTTGTCAATCTTTTTCTTTCTGTCTTCTTGTATAGTATCGTCTAAATGATCTAAAATATAGAAAGAGGAGTACCTAAAAACTCTTTGTAAAAAGTTTAGAAAATTTGAGATGAAAATACTTGTTTGAGGAAATCATTATTCATTGTTTTGTTTTTGCTGTTCTTTCTAAATGGGAGAATTAATGGAATTTTTATCTCCTGTTCGATTATTTTCAAAAATTCTTATCGAGCTGTTTTTAAATTAGTTTCTAATAGATTGTTGAGAAAAATACTTGAAATATTATTTCTTTCTGATATGCTCTTAAATATAAACCTAAATGCTTTTCTAAGACAAAATTTAATTAATTCTTCTCTACTCTTGATTTGCTATTGCTATTTTATAGCTAAAATTTCTAAAATTTTGGCTAACTGAGTTTGGTTGTTATCTCTAAGGTTTTGTGTTATTCTATGGATTTGAGTGTCATCATCAATTATTAAAAGAATGTATTCACGAAGAGTTTATTTGTTCAAAAGAATTTGATTAGAGGGATCCAGAAATTCATTGTTATTTTTAGAATATTGTATAGATAGAGTCGTTTTTTGAGAGTTGGTTGAGTTTTCAGTATGAATGACTAAGATAAGTAAGAATATTACTTTAATCATGATTTCTTTAAAATGGCAATTGTTACTAACTCTAGTAGTTGTGAATTGGGGCGAAATTGAATGGTACTTAAAATTATGAATAATAAGTTTATAGAGGATTTTAAAAGGGAAGGGGTTAGGTAAATGGCTAAGTTTAATGGAATAAATTGGAAAAGATTAGGTGATTTGTAAAAAGTTGGTTCATGTGGTGTAAAATATTAATATTAAATCGAATTAGATATAAAAGTATCTTTAATAAAAGCATAAATTCATATGAATTATGTATTCATTAATTTAATGGAAGTTATCAAAAATAAGCATATTCTAAAAAGATTAACGAAACTGAGCAAATTTGGTTATTGAGTCAACAAAAAATATTTTTGTTGTTTAATTTATTTGACTTGATTGTTCGAAATCGAAAAATTAGATATGAATAAAAAACAAAATAAAATTTTATATATGAACACAATTTTAATAATATTTATTATATACTATCATCTTAAACCAGCTGTGTCAACATGTTAATGAATTGTCATGAGTGCATTGTAATAGGCAGCCATTCTCAAAGAAATATTTAATTTGCTAGCAGTTTCTTTAGTTTTTTGGACAGCAACTGCCATAGATTCTTCCAAACCAGTGAATACTAAATCTTTCTAGAAAGGAATAAAAAAAGATGAATACAGCTGAAGGACCTTCAAGAAGCTTGGCAGCCTATTGATTTTTGGCAACATCAACTCTCAAACCAGTAGAGATTTAAATGGCCTCTAATAATTTATATTTAGAAGTTTCTTCCCATCTTCTGGTCATTCTTCCTGGTCTAGAATATTATAAATATCAATAGAAACCTAATGTGATCTAAATTTTAGAGCCATTCAAAATAACTGACAGTAACACCACCTGCATTAAGTAGGATATCAGGGAGGAATTTGACACCCTTTTTGATTAAGATTTCTTCAGCAGCAAGGGTAGTAGGTCCATTGGCAGCTTCAGCAATTACTTTACAATTGAATCTAGCTGCATTAGTCTAAGTGTTTAAAAAGAAATATACTCTATTAACAGTTTATTCAAAAGCAGCAGGAATAAAAATGTCACATTCCTTATAAATAACAGATTCATCTTCATGGTATTCAGAAGCTTTAGGGAACCCTTTGACACCTTTTCTTTATTCTTTAAAAGCCTATAATTCATCTGGGTCAATTCCATTTTCCTCATAAATAGATCCGTCCCATTCAGCAACTCCAACTAATTTGGCACCATAAGCACACATATATTTAGCTGCATAGTAACCAACCTAAAATAAATATAATATTTTACAGCTCCATAACCTTAAATAATGATGCTTTTTCCTCTCAAACCAGCAGGAATACCTGCTTATGTACAAAATTCATAATCTTCCAAAATTTCTCTGCATCCATAGAATACTCCTAATCCTGTAGATTCAGTTCTTCCTGAAATACCTCCTTAAGAGATAGCCTTTCCAGTTACACATCCTTAAGCATTGATATCAAGATGTCCAGCAAATTTAGTGTATTCATCCTTTTTTCATCAATAAAATATTTTACTTTCATCCAACTCATTTCTCTTTCACCTGTACCTAAATCTGGTCCTGGAACATCAATTGCTGCTCCAATGAAATTTCTCTTTGCTAATTCAATAGTGAATCTTCTCATCAATGACTCAATCTCTCTTTTTGAGTATTTCTTAGGATTCATCTTCAAACCTCCTTTTGCACCTCCCTAACATTATATTTATTATAAATACATATGGTAATTCTAAAACTGCATTCTTGAATGTCATCAATAAAGACAATGCCTCCACTTCCTCTGTGTGAATATGTTCACTCAATCTTGTACCTCCTTTTGTTGGCAATTTGTGAGTCTTATGTTAAGCTCTAAATGCTGGAATCTATATATGTCTATAACTTCATAATATTACGCATTCAACTGTCCCATCATCTCTCACTAAAGGTAAATGAAATTTTATCACACAATCAGTCTTCTTATAATAGCTATTTTATTAATGGCTAGTACTTCAGCATATCTACAGGAATATTTGTCAATGCTGCTGCCTTGTCAAAGTATTAATACACTTATTCCAAAAAAGACACATCTCCTTCTTCATTACTCTAACCAAATCTAGCTAGACTTCTGAATTGGGGTTATAGTGCACGTCGAGCGAAGGTTTAAATCATTTTATTTTTAATTATGATGCTTTATCAAGATGAATCCTCTTTGAATAATACGTACTATACGTCATACAAATTATAGATTTAGGAAATATGATTTAATTTTTTTTAATTATTTAATTTTATGATGTATTATCTCATCATCTCTTTATCTTACTAATACGAATTATCATTCATTCTATTAATATATATATTCAATTATCTTTACTATATTATCCCCTTCCTCAATCAATTTTATTTTATTTTATTATACTTTCTTTTATTTTATATTTCTTAAACCAAATACCTTTTTATGTCTCATAATACTACTAAAGAATACCTCCCTGTTGTTTTCACTGATCTTTAAATCTCCACCAAATCCTAACTTGATGATTTTTACATTCAAGAGAAGTAATTTTATACTCTATTCAAGACTACCCATTATCAAATAATCGCATCATTCATTATCCCAACCTAAAATAATCAAAGTCACTTCTCCATCCAAAACCCAATAAGAAATACTTAATTACTAAAGAAACATCAAAAAAATTGTATTTCCTAACATACTTTAAAGAACTAAAGAAGACATCAAGAAATATAGATAACATTAACTCTCCTTAATAAGCGATGAAATTTCTAATTCATAACCTATTATCGATTTAGAGCACAAGAAAGTAACTAAAAATAATAGCAAATCTCCACTTAAATTCTATTCATAATAACAAAGTTATATTAGTAATTAACCAATTAGAACTGATCTTTCCTCATTAATTTTCGATAATAATACAGAATCGTTTTCAAATGATTCTATTTTAAAGTTTCGTAAACTTAGGTACATTTCTTGATAATTTAGTCCAAACTTCAATGAAGCATCTTGGTAAAAAGTCGATAAAGTTAACAGAATGAATATTGCTCATGAAGTTCAAAAAGAAATTCATCATTTAGAAAGATTTAACAGTTATTGGAAGCCAGATATGATTAATTAGTTTCTATAATTGAAAATTGTAGAATAAGGTGTTAATTTTAAAAGAGGAACTAAGAGAATATTTATACTAATGTACCTTCCTCATCAAACCCTTGTTTTAAAAAGTTCATAAGTTGAAGTAAAAAATAGGTATATTACAAATTAAAAATCTATTAGTCCCATATCATAATAACTAAATGCTTTAGTTTATTTTATTCCAATTTACGAAAAAATTAATAATACCACTGAACTCACAGAAAACTACAATGTTTGGACAAAGCACTTTTTAGATTTATTACACTATAAACAGCATTCCAATACTGTAAAGTTTTATTTTTTAGATGGAAAGGAACTTCAAACATTAAACTAGATACTATCATATGAAAAATTTATTTATTGCAACTTATATGTAAATTAATTTATAAAAGATTTTAGGGAGAATTTGATATTTGGAATAGAGTAGGATAAACTTTAAATTTAGGAGGGTAATTTTAGCTTGATAAATATGTAAAATTAGCTACAAAAATGGTTGATTTAAGATCTAAAGATGATATTTTGAAATTCTTTAATAAAAGAGATAATTTTCTACCTTTTTATTCTATGGGTTATGATTAAGTTGAAGAAGTTGTAAAATCACCTATTAACAAAAATATTGAAACAATTTAATAAGATGGAGATGATGAATAATTAAATGATGAAGTTATTGATTAATCAATTTTTCAGATGAATAAGAATTAACAAAAAACATATTTAAAAACGATATAGTACTTTATATAATAAAATAAAACAAAATACTCTTAACACTTAGCTAATTAAGAAGCTGGAATGAGACAAAGAAAAGAGAATATTAAGGTAATGAGAAGAAAATCAATAGAAATTAAATTAAAAGGGGTATTTTATTCTTTATAACATTAATATAGTAAAAGTAAATGCTGGATCTGAATGAAGAGGCTTAAATTGAAAGAAAACTATTGCATGAAAGCACTTAATCAATAGATGAAATAAAAGAAGATGCTGAAGATAAAGTTGATGTGTTCAAGAATGCAATTTATAAAAAGTTGCCAAAAAAAATAGAATTAAATAATGATCCATTTTCAAGCTTCTCTTCAAAAGATAATAAAAAATTTAAAGAAATTATGAAATTGATTAATATTGAATAAATAGTTTTAGAAAAAAAAGTCAACAGATAGGATGTTATGCATTATCTTTCTTTATTTAAGGCACTTATGGATTCAGATAATCTGAATTACTTTACAACACATTAATTAGAATATCCATCTTTATATATATCAAGAGAATAATTAAAAAAAAGCTTGCCCTATATAGTTCTATATAAAAATCAGTTGAATACGGGAAAATTAAATGAAATTTACGAGAGACAACACAACTATGTTGAATTCTTAGAATTCTTAGATATATTTACTACTGAATATATTGTTTCAGATAAGGAATTAGAAAGATTAAAAAATTAGAAATAGGATTCATATTGACTTTTATTTATATAATTATATTAAAATGTTAATTTCAATAAAGTAAAAAAATATTATTTCATTATTCTTAATTTTGTGAAATTTAAAGTATCTGTTGATATCTATTGCTCATTTCATGAACAATTAGTGAATCATCAACCCCAGATTTTAGTATCCAAGGATGTGTTTAAATTTCTGAAATCTAATGACATAAATATTATTTTTTACAGATAATCTTTAATTAGGGTTAAATGCTAGCAATTTTATGATTAGATCTTTCAATTCAGGACTAAAATCAACTTACTAAATTTCCCAAAATTTATTATGTTATTTCCTAAAAAGAAGATTAATAAGATAATACCTGTAAATTAATTAATATACTTAATCTGATTTTATGTTGGCTGTCTAAAATGGACAGAAACCAGAAGTAATTTAAAATAAAATAACTCCTAATTAAAATAAGTCAGCTTCAATTCCATGATAAGGCTATTAAAGGAATATTTCAGGAGCTGCTGTTGAAGGAGATCCAACATAACTAAATTTAAGTAGATAATATACTTATTAATCTTAATTCTTTTTCCTTAAGCATCCATAAACTTAATTGCATATCCGAAGTCACAAATAAGGATGTTGAAATTATCATCTAATAATATGTTTTCTAATTTTAGATCTCTATGAGCCACACCTTTTTTGTGAATTTCAGAAATTACTATCATTTAATGTATCTTTACTTTAGATTATTTACTTAAAATAATGTCTTGAAAATTCTTCAGTGAATTTCTATAACTTTAAATATTGTAGCAGGTTTCCCTATTTTGCATAATCCATCATAATGCAGCCATCACATTCACATTCTCTAACTCTTATTACTCCAGGAATGTTGCTTAATAACTGCATCATTTTTATTTCATTTTCATACAAAGATTACTATTGTTATTTGAAGACTTTCATAGCCATAAGTTATCCGCAGCGATTCACTAGTTAGACACTATTATCTTTAAATAAATAAATACTCTGCGGAATAGCCTTATCCTATTTTTGTCACTACAAACATTAAAATAAATAAATATTTATTTATTTATAACATTCTATCATCCTGGTGTGAAATAATTATGACTATCAATAATAAATATTCTCAAAAAAATTTATTACACCTTATATTACATTTTTACTTCATCATCCAAAGATTTGGGATATTAATCTATTTATACTATAATCTTAAAATTTTGGAATTTAATTTATTCATTAATTTTTATAATAATCCAAAAATTGAGAATTTATTTATCTGTTTTTATATTGAATCCCAAAAATATTTGGATTTTTTTTAAATTAAATATGTTA